>PVHY01002536.1:0-124769 GCA_004024945.1 Uropsilus gracilis
CCTCCCTCCATCCCTCCCTTCCTTCCTCCCACCTTTCCTTCCTTCTTTCCTTCCTTCTTTCCTTCCTTCTTTCCTTCCTTCCTTCCTTCTTTCCTTCCTTCCTTCCTTCCTTCCTTCCTTCCTTCCTTCCTTCCTTCCTTCCTTCCTTCCTTCTTTCCTTTCTTCCTTCCTCCCTGCATTCCTTTCTTTCTCTCTTTTTCTTTCTTTTTTTTTAAGGAACTCAGAAGACTTGGGGTGTCAGTTCAGTGCATAAGAAAATGCAGAAAGACAGAACCATTATGGAGGTGACTTTGGAAATTCAAGACCTATATAAATCTCTCCAAATTCTTTGGAGAAGTTGGACTTCATCAGGGTGCAGATTTCAGGTTTGAGCCAATCTTGTTTAGATCTCAAGGATCAAAGAAGCTCTATTCAACATTAGAATTATGATATGATGCTTGGTGAGTGATTGAAAATAAAAGGCCAATTCTCCCTCTGGGATAAAAAGTTGGTTATTTTTGAGAATAATAGATTAAAGAAAATGGTACACTTCATCCCAGATAATCTTCATCCTCCTCTAGGAATTTTTTTAAGCACCTGCCAAGATTACAGCAAGTTTGAAATGGAATTGGTGGCTAGAACTTGGCAAGGGATTTTAGAGGACTCATTTCATTATGGGAAATCTCATAAATATGGACAATAATTGAACAAGAACAATTGTGGAGCATAAATCAAGATTCATTTGAAATCAGATATCCAGACAGCACCTAAATTATGATGTTCAAAGTGAGAATTACTCCCCAGTGGGGAGGGAATTTACTCCATGGTGGAAAATTTCTTGGCATTGCTAAGAATGACACCGTTCAGGCTGGAGTGTATGTATATATTTAATGGACGGTTAACATCCTGGGTTGTGGAGGTACTGAGAGCTTGGGAAGCCTAGAAAAGGAAGAAAACCTATTTCAACAGCTGTCAAGGGTGAGAGGGTTGGCAGATATACTGCTAGGGTGAATGGTACCAGCCCTTTTCACATACTATAACCTATTTCAGTGTAGGTTGTTTCACAGGTAGTTTTGTTACTCAAATTGAAAAAAGGGAAATTTACAATTTACAGAAGCTTTGTTTTTAAGAGCCCCCAATAATTGTTGCCTTTCTTTTTTCCCTTCTTTCTTTGTTTTTCCTTCTCTTCCTCCCACCTACCCTCTTTCCCTCCTCTTCTTTGCTTTCCTATGACTTCCCCTGAACGTCCCACCTTTCTCCTTTCCCTTCTTTTCAAAAAGTATGTCTTGATTGTGTGTTATGATATGTATAATATATAGCCACACATTATATACAGTGTATGTACATAGTGGTGAACAAAATGACTCCTACTGTCCTACTGCAATGGAAATTAGCTAAACTAGTAAACATATACCAGGTATGTTAAGTATAGTAGAAGCCAGAGAGGAAAATTAAACCAAATAGTGGGATTGCTTAGTTGGGATGCTCTTACTGAAGGTAGTGGGAAGTGATGAGATTCTAGGTTGAAGAAATAACCTGTAGGAATTGCTGATGGGTTCAATATGTGGTTTAAGGAAAGGCAAGGCATTAGGTTTGACACCAAACCTAACTAATTAGGTTTTATATACATAGACTCGCCGTATTGGATGATGTTCCTGGGCATATTTTAGGGTACGAAATGGGAAAAAGGATTTACTTAGGTCAGCTGAAAGTGAAAAAAGTTGAGGAAAGCTACTTAGAAAGAGGCCTTTATCCAAATTCCATATATAGTCATGAGTCACTTGACAACATTGGGGTCAATGAACCATATATAGGGTGGTGGTGCACATACACATGTACACACACATGCATATACACTATAGCATATAGCCTAGATAATACATATCTATGATGCATATTGGCTGTGGCATGGACTGGACCATTTAGGTTTGTGTAATCATACTCTAGGACATTTGCAGAACAAAAAAATGACTGAACAGCTTTGCTCTCAGAATGTGTCCCTACGCCAAGTGACATGTGACTGTTTCCTCTCATGATGGAAATGTTCACTTACTCCTTGACCTGCTCTTTTCTCCTGATTGACTTATTTGGTTGAGAAATCTGGGAAGGCTCCACAGGATGTAGACAGGCTCACCACTGCCCTCTCTCCTCCTTAGTCTGGGCTTCTAGGAAGACCAGTTGTCTGGGTCAAGTCGGGCTGGGTAGGCCTGATTCTGACTTCAATACTAGGAAAATTTGGACTTCAGCTTTATTAATTAAGTAAGTGTCTTGCAGGCCTCTTTCTGCTACTAGTTAATTTTTCCTTTTAATTTGGAAATCTGAGGAGAAAAAGGAGTCCCGTGATTACATCCTCTTGAGAATCAAATGGCGATATGAGACTTGTCACCTTTTTTTGTCCCAGGAGTTTGTAGGATATACTCACATGTGTACTCATGATCCCATTTAGCAGGTAAAGACATAGAAGTTTAAAGAAGGTGAATGACATGACCAAACTCAGTTACTTAAAGTAGTAGTAGAATATATCCAGATCTCCTTACTACTAAACACAAACCACCTCCCCACCCCTTAAACCACACTACTTTGGATTTAGATTAAGCAGAAGTTTTCTTTGAGTCATAGGGTAGTGCTGGCATTCATCAAGTTTGAGTAGAACCTCTGTCAAATTGTGAAAATGGAAAATCTGCCACTATGTATTTTACTTAAAGCCGTGTACATTTGTTCATCCATCTTTTATTTCAAATATGTCCAATATTTCATTCGTGTCTGAAATGTATTCATTTTCCTTGAGAGTTGCCTTTCATAAAGTTATTTTTTTAATGCTGAATTTTGGTATGATTAATTTTTTTGTTTGTTGATCTGGTGATATGTGTGACTCTACTAAGAAATGAATCACCACACCCTAAGTTGGAGAATTGCTATAGCAGCTCGTGTCTGTCATGCACCTTTTCACTCCTCCATCCTGGAAGAATACAATTATCTATTAATTATCACAACATTTTAAAAGTCTGCGGCTTCACAATGGAAACTGTGCTGTGCTTATTTTTATGTGAAAGAAATAGAACATGGTGAGTGCCCCAGAGTGTGATTATGGACAGATAGTGGGACAATAGGAATGGCACTGGGAGATTTCCATGTGGCAGTAAACTCTTCTCTCCAGCCAATACCCATCAACACAAATAAAAGGAATGTGAATTAGCTGTGGAAGCTGTGCATTTACTATTAAGAGCAACTGTGCAATCTAGTTTTCAAGACCCATGCTACCCAAACACATTTTTCTACATTACATAATGTTATCATTTAAATATTGTCATTCAAATGTGAAGACCAGCTGTGCTTATCAGGACACAGCTGTTGGGTTGAGGTACAGATAAGCCATCTGGTGCTTGGTTCTGGGTGGTTAAATTCCAGCCGGGAATTTAGCTTCATATCCAGCTGTGATAAAGTAAATTGAAGGCTGCGTATTATTCCTCAGAAATCACTCTTTTGGGAGAGTCCTCAGAAATAAATTTTAACCAGAGGTGTCATTGATTGGTTCTACACTTTCAATTATAGCATCTGCCAAAATAAAACCAAACCCCAAAATTGTTCGGTCATTTCATTTTCTTCCTATGAAATAAAATAGTTAAAGAGAATGAAGCTTTTCAATCTTCAAATTATTTGTGTACAGGGACAATTGCAGGGAAATTGCCTGGCTTCCCTCATCCCTCTGAACAATGAGGAGAAAGAAATCAGGTGATTTGGAATGATTGAGGAAAACAGCAAAGGTGGTAATTAGCCTGATTTCCAGAGTCTGTCTGGAGGCAAGTGGAACATGAGAAAGCAGCAAAGTTTTCATAATTGTCATTGCTGTGCTTAGAAATACCCTTTTCCCAAACGCCCAGTGTTTTCAAGGGAAAGATCTTCAAATGCTGCCATAACCTTTTGTATTTGTGTTTTGTAAAAGCCTCCTGAGGAATAAAAAGACCTTGAAAAATTAGTTACCCCAGTATGCTTCGGTATTTTTGTGTCTAGCTCTTTGGTGGAATTAATCTTTATCACTTTATAATATCTTCAAAGGAACAGACTTACTTTTTGCTGTATTATATTTAGTGGATACTCTATAGATAATTTTATTTCAAGCAAATAGCTGTAGGACATATTAATTATTGAACAGGCTGGGGTTATGGTATATATTTATGTAAGTGAGCTGTTAAACAATGTAGCCAACTTCAAGATAAAATGGTTTCATCTTTTGTTAACAATGATTTACTCTATTTTACCTTGTGGCTTCAGATTTCATTTTAAAATAGACCTTTCTTCTGACAGCTGCAGCTGCTAATTTAAACACCCAGAACAGTGAATGTAGTGTAGGCAGAGAAATTATTTAGTCAAGGGATTTTTCTCTATTCTCAATGTATGTTTAGAGAAAATCTTATAGGGTGGAGTACATGATTAGTGAGACACAGAGAAGCATAGTAATGCAAATTTCAAGGAAATGTATATTAGTCAAGGATATCCAGAGAAACAGAACCAATAGGATACAGATAAATAGGTGGACCCATAGATAGATAATAGATGGATAGTTGAGTAGATCATAACATGTAGATAATAGATAACAGAGATGTTAGATAGATAGATAGATAGATGGATGGATGGATAGATAGATAGATAGATGATAGACAGACGGATGGATGGATAGATAGATAGACAGACAGACAGACAGACAGACAGACAGACAGACAGACAGACAGATAGATAGATAGATAGATAGATAGATAGATAACCAACATAATGAAAGATTAGAGAAATTATTTCACATCATTAATGAAAGCCTAGAGCATGCTATTTGCAATCTGGGAATCAGGTAAACAGATGGTATCAGGTAAACAGTCCCTGTTTGAAGCTTAAGATACTTTATTTCCAAGTCATAAGTCAAAGACCTGAGAACCAAGAGCTCTGGTGCAGGATATAAGAGAATATGATGTCCTTGCTCCAGACATTTTGCCCTTCTTCTGCCTTTTCATTCTACTTAAGACCCCAGGGGGTTGGAGTGCACTGTGCACAGAGGAGAAGGCAGATCTATCAACTCAGTTCACTGATTCAGATGTTACTCTCCTCCAGAAACACACAGATCCTTTCAGAAATGTTCCTAAGCTGGGGGCAGGACATTCATTAGGTCTGTCCAGTGGGTAAATAAATTAACCATCACAGAATCAATTTAGGATTGTTGGTCGACTTTTCTCTTGATTTAAATGCACAAATCCTTAAGAAACATTTCGAAATTTAATTACATGGGTTTAAGTTCAGAACTCGTTTCTGGATCTCTGCTAGGTCTGAGGTAAGCCAGTGAAGGTATATCATCATACCTCACAGGTAGAGGGGTCACTTGCACAGTGGTGAATGGAACTACTGAAAATGGTACCTTTTGTGGTGGATGTGGTGTGGTTGTTACATTTATCAAAGTTTACAGCTATACGCCTGAAACTTTATAGTACTTGTAAACCAATGTTACCTCAATAAAAAAGGAATGAGATAAAATGCTATTTATTTATAATTTCCTTGAGCTTGTTTCTGGGGAGTGAAAATTTAAACAAAAGAAGTGTTTAGAATTCATGTCAAGATATGTACTCATTAATGACTTCTCCAAAATGTACTTTTAAAAACTTGCTATAAAATAAAAAAAAAATCCATTCTTATATTCTAAATGGACCTATACTCCATACTCCTTTCCCTGCATTGAACAGGGTTGACAGCAACAATTAAAAAAACTCTGGTGCATGACAAACAGGAAAAGCAGCAAAGAAAACACAAAGACATTTTGAGGACTCTAAATTTACAAAGATTCTAACCTCATTATTATACCTCTTATTTTCTATTTTTATTTTGACTGTGGACATTTCTTAAATTTTAGAAGAATTTTCTTACTGTGCTTTTCATTTGGGATATTGTAAAACAATTTCATTACATGCGTTTCAATCTTAAAGTATAGACAAAATACTGAAAATTACTGCTACATAAGAGTTTTTATTATTTGACTTACAAAAATTAATTTTATGGAAGTCGTCATGCTACCCTTTCATGTTAACAAATATTTGCTTGCTGTTTACAAAAAAAAAGATGAAAGACTTGGTGGAAAAAGGGTAAGATGCACTCATTTTCAGTGACTTTGGCTGTTTACATTGTGTATGTTCTTCCCTTTGAAAATGGAAGATGGGTGAAAATCTCATGAATTAGTGACTCTTTAAGATGCTTTAGTGAATGAGAATATTTATGTAATCTTTAGGTAATATGAAACTATCAGGGGAAAAAAGGGATCATTTGTCCTTACCCAATTTTATTTGCTGTGTGTGTGAACAAATGGGTTGTGAAGCTAAACCTTACATAATAGAAAAGGGATTAATTGCTAACTTATTGATATCCAGGACAGATATCAGATCCCTCTGATATCAGATATCAGAAGCCCTCTACTGCCACACCCAAGTCTAAAAGAGCAATTCATATCAATTTGTTGATATAGACTCATATAAATTAGTTGATGTAGACTCACATAAATTAGTTGATGTAGACACATATAAATTAATTGATGCAGACTCACATAAATTAGTTGACACAGACTCATGCTTACACAATGTATTTGAGCAACTCAAGCAAAGCATAGTTTCTTAACAAGGGAAGTCAAATGAATTCCAGGTGGAGGTACACAGGAAGCAGAGTAGCATGGATAAGATTACATACTTTCCAGACTGTCTACAAATGAGCACCCACCATCTAAACACCACCATTCATTAGGTAGAGTGACTGAGAATACTATTATAGACAGTGTTCATTTCTGGGTTTGAATCCACTTCTTCAAGTGGATTCTTTTCTCACCTCATATAAAGCAGAGTTTAGACAGACGGTACATATCTAGCATAACAACTGAAGTGTCTTCTACATAGTCCATTCTAATGAAAAAGTTCTGATGAATAAAAATACATAAAGTGATTAACACTGAGTATTATTATATAGATTATTCAGATGTGGTTGTTCAACTTCATCTATGACAAGATAACTTCAAAAAAATCTGTTCGTGGAGCCAGAACTTGATACTTCCTTTTAGTATTTCATTTCTAATGAGATTTTAGTATTTTATTTAGTATTTAGTATTTCTCATTTCCAATGAGAACTTGACTCTTTCTAAATTATACCATTGTAATTATTTTCAATGTATTTAATATTTATCAATATATATAAATTGTACTACATCTGTATCTGTAGCTATCTATACTCCTATGGAAGGTGCTTATAAGGTTATTCATGTCTTTTGTGAATGCAAAAGTACACAAATATTAGGTATATAGGTCTGAAGTTTTAGAACATTTCCAACAGCTGTCCTCTGTCAATTTCCATCTACTTCCAAAAATTAGTTCAACTGTGATCTCTCTCCTTGTACAATACTTTGACTATTCTTAACTTGATGAAACCCATGCACTTTCTACTTTTATTTCTGGCTTCTTCTTTTTTCTCCAACACACTGTATTTGGCACTCCTTTTCATCTTTGCACACTTTTTCTTTTTCACTGGTGTGTAACTTACTGTTCAACAATTTAGCCATAGCAGCAATCATTGCAGTTATAGTTTCTGACTTGGGGCCAATGCGATGCATGTGCCTATATACACACAGGTCTCTTTTAGACCTCAGCTATCAGTTATGCTCTGGGGACACCAGGACTCATCGCTCTTACACAAGGTCCCAAGTCCAGCACCTCTGTCCATTTCACAGACATTTACATATGGGCCTGAAGGGAGATTAGCTAGCATTAGAGAAAAATCAACTACTTAATCTCCTGGCTTAAAAATTCTGTTTCCTTGCTTGTGTGTGGTGTGTTACCCCCTAATGAATGCTTTACTCTAATCAAGAAAGCAGAACAAAGTTGCAGAGATATCCCAGGAGTTGAACTCAAAAGAAAGATTTAATTATGAGGGTCTGCTAAGATAAACGTCACAGGAAGAAACTGTTATTTTATTTTTTCACCTGAAGGTCAGTCTCGCAGCCCCTGATTCCTTGTACTAGAAAGTGTAATGTAAACAATTCAGAGTATCTCTGCTATTGCCTGCAACACTTTCCATCCCTGACCTACAAAAACACAGAATTATGCAAAGGTTCTATTTCAGACAGCAACCTTGTCAGTGAGTGAGTAAGTCCAGGTCTGCAATAGTCTTAGACATTGAACTTGATGAAGCATTATGTGTTGGAAACATTTTCTGATTGGTGTTGGTCCCAAAATTGATCTATCTCCAAGTATAGAAAACTTGAGTCTGACTTGGTAAAATCCCACCTTCTTCCTGTTACTAAAAAACCTGAGATGCATTCTTTTTTATGTTACCTGGGGAACCACAGACTCATGTTGCTGGGGATACCATGGACTCAAGGGACCCCCAGCTTCAGCCTCCCAGGTAGCTGGGATTACAGGGATGCGCCACCATGCCCAGCTATTTTCAGAGACTACGTTTTGCTATGTTGCCCCTGACAGGTCTTGAACCCACAAACTCAAGTGATCCCTAGACTCAACCTCCCTTTCTAGGCTGGAATTAAAGGCATGTGCCACCATGCCCAGCCTGAGAGGTATTCTTACTCTTCTTCCTCACACCCATCTCCAAGCCAACAGCAAGTTCTAATTACTCTTATAAAACATTTCAGATACAACTGCTTCTACCACTTATACAACTGGAACTTGCGTTGATCCATCATCATCTTTCTCCCAACTTGACCACAGATGCCTATTAGCAGTCATTTCTGTTTCTGAACAGGTATTGCTGCTTTTGGTCCGTTTCTACAGTCTAACATCTTGATTGCAAATAGAATGATTTTACACAAATTAGAAAATACCCTACTGTTAAAAACAAAACAAAATACCATTACGACCAAGCAAACCAACCAACAAAATTAGAAGTTCTCCTGACCTTCTCTTACTCTTAGATTAAATCCTTGCTTGCTGAGATAATCTTGAATCTTCAGTATACACTGAAAATTAGCTGCCAAGTTTAAAAATATGCCATTAACTGGGTTATGACATTGTAACACACCCTAGGAAGCTCTATGTTCACCCAAAATTGAAAACTTCTCCAAATCACTCTCTTCTCTCCACTTCAACCCCAGTTGCCTTCTAGCTATTTTTTTGAACACACTAAGCTCATTTATGCTCCAAGCCATGGATCCTTCTTCCCTCACATTATTGAATTCCACACATTCAGCTTTCTGCACAAATGCTAATTTTTCAGAAACATTTTCCTTGATACCACCTCCTTAAACACACTCTACATCTTGAGCCTGGATATTTTTAGTATTTATGTGAAGTGTCAGTTGTGTTCCTTTCTTCTTTAACTCTTTATTGTTCCTTTTCCTCAGAAAACTGCAAACTTGAGTAAGATGGGCCCTTTGTTTTATTCAGTAAAATAACATCACTCTGGTGTATCAATGCGCCTGGTACTAATTTTCTAATTAGTATTTTTTGGAGTGAACAAAAGTATTCATCAAGATACTAGAAACAAAAATTTTTACAACTAGGTCACTGTAGCTGACAGAATTCTTTATGTGGAAGGCTTTTGTAATTATTCTATTTGCAGCTCTATGCTTTCCTTCTGGAAATAGTGGAGCGGACTTTTGCTTTTATTTGTATAACGATGTCGCTATGTTTATAAGTTCTACTTCCTTCCTGAGATGCAGACCATCTGGTTAGATTTCCACGTGAGTTGACTGCCACCAGGGCTAGGAATCTTTGATTTCTTCTTCTATTTTAAAGGAACAGAATCCACCTTCTCTCTTAGGAGATTGACACAAATTTAAAACCTTGAGTTAATTTAATAAGAAGCATATGTATGCATATGTGTGTCATGTAGCCCTGACCAGAAAATTCAGCAACAAATAAGAGTGAGCATTATTGATATATTCAGAAGTGTTTTATAATAACTGCATTCCATTAGCTTTATTTTTTAAATATATATAAAGATAGAAGTAGTAATGTGCTGCTTTATTATAACCTCTCAACCATTTACATAGGCTTATATTTAAAGATAATGGTTTTATTTTCTTTTCGAACAAGAAAGTAATATTCTTTAATTACAGCTCTATTTTTCAAATTAAAATACTTTAGCTCTTGTCATTGGCCAACTTTTAGAATTAAAAGAGGAAAAACCCAACTTTATAGAAAGCCTGCATTTTCCTTCAAATTTATATTAAAGAAATTAACTACATCCAAGGGGAAATGAAATTCTTTCTGAGTCATTGGTATCTTTAGCAAAATTAAAACTAGACAGAACACAAAATCTGCTCCTTGAAACCATAACTAACCCAAAACTAAAACATGTTTCATTGTCACCAAATTGAGTTAGAATTGCCTTAATTGCTGAAGACTATGAAGTTTCAATTAACCTTAAATATTTTTAAACTCTTATTTCCCATTTTCTCTTCCTTAACCTTTCCTTGCTTAATGATGCACAAGAATCCAGTTCCTTACACAAACTAAAATATAAATATGCAGGAATCTCATTAAAAACCAATTGGCTGAGCTGTGGGTTTGGTCATTATTTAAGTGAAATCATACGTCTCCTCTTGAGCAGGATGGATCCCACATCTCAGAACACAGTCCCTTATTACAAGCCCTTGCTTTCTTGATGAAGAGGAGGAAGTGTAATTACCTTAGAATGGAGGGAAGGAAAACAAGTAGAAAAAAAAAAAAAAACAGATTTAGTTTGGATTTGTGAAGTTCAACGTGGGTTATATTGGCTTGGAATAGAATCAGTTGCTGAGAACTAGTGTGGCCAAACTCTCCCCTGGGATGATCAGGAAGGAAACATCACCATCTGTACAGGATTGTTTAGATGATTGGTTTTCAGAGGTACCTAAAAACAGTCTCCTTTTGTTTCTTTGTCAATAATATAGATTTCATTTTTGTTTGTGACTATGGATTGAAATGCTAATGTGACCCCTGATAGGCAGTTCCTAAGTTATAAACAGTTTGAGAATTTTGAATACTTTAACTTGGCCTTTGCAATTTGTTTTTTATAGGAACTTTTGTAGAAGTGGTGATGAAGGTTTTTCAAGTTAATAAGAATACTATTTGATGCACATGTGATATTGAAGATTTGCAACCTATGCTTAAAAAGTTATTCAACCTGCATAAAGTAAATAGAAAATTCATAAAAATAAATATATTTTATGCACATTATGTTCATGGTTAGAGTAGAGAAAAATAAAGAATATTTTTGATTGACGTATTGGGGAAAACAGTCTTCACGCGTACAATTGTGTCTTTGTTCATCGGTTTGTGTGCTGAGTTGAGGGGTATAGTCCCTCATTCTGATGGTCTTTATCATCATCTAGGTCACTCGTGATCTATGAATGACATGTCCACTCCTTACCTGTCTCTGGACATGGAGAGAACTTGTGCGGTAGTTTAGTCCTGTCTGCCTGGGTGATCTGTGCCTCTAAGTCCCACCCAGGTGCTGTCTGGTGAACCTGAAGTTCCTTTCTTCATTGATTCCACACATCTATCTAACAGTTACCTGTGTAAATTGGATAGGCTGAGAAGCAAATAGTAGCTCAGACCATTGACGTCTCTCTGAAACCTACCAGATTTTTATTATTCTTTGAGCTATTTGTTCCAAATCCCAATGCTTAGAGGGAGAGAGTATTCTGATGAAGGGATGTGCACTGTCATCCTGCGTTAGGAGTCGTGTGTGGAATGAAGAAGAACATGAGACTGAAGAGATTGATAGCGATCTGTGCAGCCAGCCCACAGAACGGGGATCCTAGGAAGCATGTCCAGGTCCAATTTGAATGAAGTTGTGAAGCCCCTTATATACCCCAGCAAGAAAATGTTACAATGATGTCATGAGGAAGGAGCAAAGTGTACATGACATACAGCAGGGAGGATGCGTGATAACAGGAGAATTTACCTGTGGGGACAACAGTCATTACTAATAGGTCTTATGTCTCTTGGGACAATCCAAAGAGGTTAAGAAGCTGGGTTCCAGGCGACAGATGTGCTATTGGCCTCCTTTAGTGTGCCAGAGGGGGCTAGAGAGATAGGAACTGTTCCTCCTATCTGAATCTCCAGCTCTCTACCTGCTTCCTCATTCCACAATCCTGGATCTTAAGAGTCCTGAGCTCTGGTCAGGGGATTTTCCTGGGCATTTAATTAGCTGACATTGTTGCTCTAAACCTTTCAAGGCAGGTCTGGGAGGCCTGGGACTCTAAGAAGAGATTCCTTGTGTTTACATCAGGTATAATATAATAATGATTTGGTCAGGTTAAAAACACATTTGGAACATATTAATAGGAAAAGATCACTTCTGGTTACTAAACTCAGAGAAAGGGAAAAGAATGGAGGTGGAGAGGTTTGATTTAGGTCTGAATGAATGGGTGGGGTTTTGAGGAAAGGCAGTTCTGCAAAAAAAATCTCTTAGCTTTTTAAATGAAGGTTTTTCTTTTTGTTTATTCAAGGCTCAAATGTAACAAATGAGACAATATTTTTGTGGGGAAAATGTGATTTTGGAATCATCAGCTTCAACACTGTAAGTATGTAGCTGGATGTTGTTGGTAATATCAGTCTTTGTGAAATGATCATGACATCTACGTAACAGAGCCTGGAACAAATGCTGTAATTTACATTAACAACTGAAGGTTCCCTGCAAGGTACATCACATTCCACACTTTGTATTTTGTAATAACTATAAATGCTGTTTCCTTCCCGCCCTTCCTTTGTTCCCAGCATCTAAAAATTGAGATTTTTTGGTCTGTTTTGGGAACCTGAACACAATTCTGTTAGGAATCAAATTTGAGAAATAGTCCACTTTCTCCTGGAAGGATCTCTGAAATACAAGATCTTTTTAGCGTTGGTACCAAACCGAAATCTTTATAATCATGAAATGTAACAAAATTTCAGTTGAAACCATAACCTACAAAGATAAATCTGTTCCATTTACAGATGTTCTTGTCTGTTTTGTCTTTTTTCAAGCTATGAAGTTCTACAGAGAGCTATTTTCAAAGGAGATAACTTCTGCATAACTAACATATAAGATTTTGCAAGTGGTTGCACTTAGTGGAAAATATGATGTTTTTCTTCCAATTTGCTTCTTAAGATTTAGGTCACTGAGTATACTCTGTTCCCCCTAATTAGGCTTAGATAATATCTAGCTGGACAATTAAATTCTTTTGTTAGATTTTTTTACTCTTACTGTGTAAAAGTTTACCCCTCTCACGAAGAATGAGATGCTTATCTTGGCATAAACTGAAAGGCATTGCAAATTTGAGGCACAGAGACTGAAACAGAGAACTACCAGTTTGCTGTAGGCTAATCTTGAAGGCAGAGGAGTCACAAATGTCCAAAGTAAAATATTCTTTTTGACATGGAGGGGAATTTCCAGCCTTGGTACTATTGGATGTGAGTTTGGGGAAAGTAAACCTAAAATACAAAACCCACTCTAAATGGAGGCGTTAAAGCAATGGTCTTTGAAAGAACAGTCTAATTTTGATTTTCACTAAGATAGAATCCTTTTTAATTATTCTAGTCAATCCTATATCTGAAAGAAGTTAGGAATAAAAAAATGGCAAAACTTATGGTAAAAGAAAATCATCTGAGATTAGACTTAGAGATGTCTTAATATGATGAATAATTGTCTCTGAAGAACATCATCTTTAGTGATGTCTGCATAGCACAGTTGAATGTCCATGTTAATAGGTAGCACCAGCGGATTTTTGCCTTGGTAGTTACCCTATATAATTTAAAGCCATTTCTTTTCAGCATGATTTCTTTCAGCAATGTTTGGCAACCACTTGACTTTGTGCTGTTGGACTTGGCTCTATCATGAATTTTTGCAAAACCCAAATCATTTTTTTTTAACCTGACTCATGTAGTGGGTTGCAGATGCACTGGTATAATTTTAAACTTATGATATTAAGAAAGCTATGGAGAGTTACTTCTTTTTTCTGTAAATGTTCTACTGGTTGGTAGAATCAATACCATTTCCCGCCAGAGATGTGAGGCATGTTGGGTCTTGTAGTTTGCTGATTGTGCAAATGTGGACATGGCACTCCCTTCTGCCACTCAAATTCAATTAAATAGGATTTCTGAAAAGAAAGAGAAACAAAGGAAATTTGCAAGCTGACCATAGGTCATAGGCACAGGGGGTGGGGAGGGAGCAGGTGGTGGGGATGGAGAGCAGTGGGAGAACTACAGAGATTATACCTGAGGGGAGAAATCCAATACTGTCCAAAAAATAAACAATGGTGCCAGAACATAAATTTAATAAATCCTAAAACTAGGGTTTCCTGTCTGCCTATTAAATTTTGCATACTTCACTCTTTTATATACATGTCTTTTCTCCCTGACTAGTTACAAGGAAACTAAATCTGATTTCTTTGTGTTCCCTAAAGCTAAGATCATTTAAAAAAAAGTTGTGGCATAAATCTAGTCAATCGTCTGATTTTGAGTGGTCCATGAACTAAATATTTGCATTTCAAAATAAATTTTAAAGCAAAAGAATATATTTTGAAAAGTGAAAATTATCCGAAGTCAAGACTTGAGGGTCTTGCAAAACAGGTTTATTAGAACAGAGTTGCATTCACTCAATTTATATATTCTCTGGTTACTTTTGTAATTTGCTGGAAATGCCAAGTAGCTGTGACCTTCATTGTATACCCCAATGCCCCAACCTTTTACTGAAATAGTTTGTAGATCTCTAACCCAAAATAATAGAAGAGTGATTGCTATAGGAAGCTACTGTAAGTGCATCTAGAATGAGTAGTTACCTGTCTATTAAAATGGGAGTCATTGGTAATAAAGTGAAATCATTTCAATGATTTCAACAATACAGACAATATAGAATTAAATGTTTTTGTTGCAATTTGAAGCTGACAGTTAAAATCAGATCCTCTGCTGGATTAAGGTTATAGCTATAGGGCAAAGTCCACATGAGGTTATCCAGCCTTTGGGATTCTGAGTAAGATTGAGAAAGTGGCAAAATTTGAAGAAGACTAACATCTTTTGTTTAAACATAAAACTGAAACTTTTTTCCCTGAGAAAATTCTAACTCCACTCTCAAGAGTCAACCAATAAAAAGAAACCTTTAGGTAAGGTTTTGAAAAATGAACAATTCTGATTTAAAGCCAAGAAGACACCACAATATACAATTCACTTCCTTGTCTATGGATTTAGAAAGTGTTTATAGAACAGAACTGAATGTCTAATACTTGATACATATGAAAAATATAAGATAAAGCTTCAAAACCTCTTTGAATGGTATTTTTCTCTTAATTCTGACAATCTCTGACTCCAGAGAATGGAAGACAAACATGGATGGAGATGGAGAATATATTTCTTATCTTTGCCTCCTTACTAGCACTGTAGTATAATGAGGTACTACAGAAAATACTAGTGAGAAGAGGCGAATTTTTAGAGAAATGAATTTTCTTTTATTTTCATATGTTGGTCAGTAGTTTCTGTTATTCATAGAGTTTAATAGAATTTTGCATTATAAAATGCTATCTCTTTAGTAACATGAATGGAGCTAGAAGAAACCATAGGAGCAGAAATAAGCCAGAAAGAAAAAGATAAAAGCCAGATGGTCTCACTTATAGATGGAATAAATGGAAAACAAACAAAAGAGCAAGAAAAAATCAAAACTAACAGAACTAAAGCAAACAGCTAGGGAGGGCAAGGGAGGGAGTGGGAAATCAAAGAAGGTATGGCGCAAAAGATCAAGATGTTGGTTCTTGGGTGATTTGGTGGTGGCAGAACCCTGGGGAATACAACGATATAAAATATATAAGTATTAATACAGAGGTAATAATAAAAAATAAAATGCTACATCTGCTCACAATATTTTCATAAAAGATACATTATAGGTAAACACTTTCCTTAAATTACAATTTTTAGTAAATGGTACTTAATAAGAGATCTATACATAAACTCTTATTTGTTCTTATTTAGTATGTATACATTGCATGACAACTGATGAGAGTCTATTTTAATCAGCCTTCTTCTTCCTCTTACCCATGCTGCTACAAATAAGTAAAAATACTAAGTCACATGCAGGAAGTGAAGCCCAAACTGCTTTAATGTTCAGAGTTGAAGGAAATTCTCTCTTTTTCAAGGAGGAGTTGCCGAGGAGTTAGCAGATGATCTACTGAATGACTTGCAATGAAGTCTGGGGAGCTTTGAGGAATCTAAGTAGAAAAAAGCCAATGCGAAGTCCAAGAAGGAAGCAAATGATGAGATATTTTCAGAAAACACATAGAACATGCGTGGTATTTTGGGTATATAGTCAGAAATAAGTCCCTGAATTAAAATCAAACTTTACAGAAGCTGGCCTGAATAAAGTTCACATGGTCTATTTTCTTGTTGTAAATGTACACAGAGTCAACTCAGAGTGAGCATAAAATGCAACAATAAAGCTTTATAAGAGTCCTGATATATATTTAAAAAAAGGCATTAGCCAGCAGGACCTGAAAAAGTGGTGATCTGCATCCTCTCTTAAGACCTGCCCGGTCAAATTTTCTAGCAGAGGCAATGCTTCTGTGAGCTGCTTCCCCAACTTCAGGTCCTTCTCCCCAAGCAAAGAAGTGAAGGCTTCAGACCCTGCACTCTAGAGGTAAATTCCTTTGCAAAAAGAGCACAGCGTTTTGGATGAGTCTACATGGGATATCATCATTTGCCCCATTTGATAATTGCACACAATTCTCCTTTTGATAATTGCATACAATTCTCCTTTGCTCTGTTGTATTGGCAAAATCATAGATTATTTGCTTCTAAAAAACCCATAGCAATAATGCACTTGTACAATTTTACCTTGAGGATTCTGAGGAGTCCAGAGAGGAAAGCTTTTTCGGAGAAAAAATGTTTGAATATCAGTATTATTATATTTGACCATTAGACACCATCACCAAATTCACCTTATTCTAAAATCATCTTTTTGTGTCTAGAATTCAGCAAGCCCAGGCTGAAAGCACAGGGCTACTTTACAGCTTCATGAAATAGCAACTTCGTGCTCTCATGGGATGATACAATTAACAAGATTTTCCATAACAAAGAAAAGAGATGAAAGAACACATTAGTTAGGTAGCAGCATTCAGGGAATGACATGTTTAATCCATGTTACAAAAGCCACCTGCATTCCTTATTTAAAACCGCCTACCTGTGTATGGGGAAAGAATACGTTTTCTGAGTAGTTGGGTCAAATCCCAAAATACCATATGACTTTCTAACACAAAACTGAAAACCGTCTATTGTATTCAAACCACGTGTTCGGGCTAAAAGGTAATGTTAACTGGATTTCCTGAATCCGGGCTAGGAACTTTGATATCCTTCCGAGCCATCTAAGGGCTTAGAAGCTGTGCAGACGAGGATCAGACTGTCTTTTAACAGTCTGGTTTGCCCCTTATCCAGTTTTGTTCCTCTGAACTTCTGTTGCCACCCCTCTGGTAAACGAATAGAAGTTCGATTTTCTTTCCTTTCTCTCATTTTATACTGATGTGGCTCCATCAGTGTCTGAGCATTTCAGGAATAAATAGGTATTATGAACCAAGAAAAGAATAAGAATAGAATTGTGAAGTTGACCTAGCTATTAGACAATCTTTTACCCTATTCGTCTGGAAGAACACCTGCTTCACTATCATAGGGTGAACTCAGAAACCCTGAAATAGAATGCAGATAAGATGGAAAAAGGGCCTAGCAAAGCTCCTGAAGCTTGCGCCTGTCGATTTTCATCTCTTCCTGTTACAAAGCTGAAATGATTGCCATTCTCTTATCTTTGCATGAGGCACCAACGTTAATTGATGGCTTTTCTTCCTGAATTATATTCGGGTCTATTGGGGGAAACCTGTCTATAATCAGCTTAGAAGCAGAGTGAGTTCAAATGTAATGTCATAGATGGGCAGTGAAACTTTAATTCATGCTTTCACGATAGTCAACTTGGATGACTATAATTCTCTGCCTATGGGTCTCCTTCAGATGCCCCGCTAGGAAAAGAAAAGATAGCTGTGCAAGTAGGCCACCCCGACAGTTCATGTGCGCAGTCTGGTCAACCTATACCTCAGCTTGGAGATTTCGGTTTTGGCTGCCACTTACATCTGGGATTGATTGTAAGAGGTCCCAGTGATATGGTTTTGAGGCACGGCGTGAATCCAAATGAGTTTCAGGTTCCCCATTGTCTGAGTCCAATTTTCTTCAACTGTAAAAATGTTGGGTTTTCATTTGTTCAAAACTACTATTATAAATGGCGTGGCCCGTAGCTTTTTTTTTTTTTAGGAGCAGTTGTGGAATATTATTTTTCCTGCACAGATTCAGAATAGCAGACCTGTCATTGAATTTAGGTCACTGCTAAAGTGACTTGTTTAATTTGCCTTCTTTCAACTGGACTTTATTTTTCTGTTTTCTATGTAGCTTTGCCAGGATTAAAAAAAAAAAAACTTTAAGATCTAAGCTTTCTAATATTCTGTACTCCTGTTTAAAATAGATATATTTGAGAAAATCTTTAAAAGCATACTCATATATATGCATAATAGCATAGTCATAACCCCCACAGATATCTTGTGAAAACACAAAAACATTCTGTATATTCCTTAAACACAGTAGTTTTATCATCAGACTATTTGATAAAAGTGTTTTATTCTTTTTCACAGATATCATTTTTATCATAAATCCCTAGAACTTTGTATTGCTAATCAATCTTCTTTGGAAACAAATCATTAAAATATATTTCCACTTTTCACTATCTGAAAAACTGAAATAGCAGCAAAGCCTTTTATTTCTGGATGTCCTTGTATAATTTGGATCCTTTCTTCTCCACTGGCATCTTCCTATGTCTTTTAAATATGTTTCTTCTGATGTGTACACACATTTGTCTTCTGTATTGTAGTCAGTGTAATTATTCTCTCTTATTTCCTATTGGTTATATTTGGTAATACTTGGCAAGTATGACCGTTTTTTATGCAAATAAGATATCCATAGTGCCTGTCTTTAAAGGAAGGCTACAATGTTATTAAATACTTCAGTTTTATTCCTCCTGGCCATGGATGATCCTTAGCTGTGTGATTATAAGGAGGATGGAATGAAAAATAAAAATGACATTTGAGATTGAAAAATGTAGTGATTATGGACAAATCATGTTATTTTTTGATCTTTTTTATATCTATGAAATAGGTAGTCATAGTTGAATAGCTCCCAGGGCCTTTGTAAGGATTAAAAGAAATACGAAAGTACTTCAGAAATAATAAAATCTATTGCAAATATTTGCTATTTATAATACTGCTCTAGTGGAGGACAATTTTTGTTGACAAGAAACAAAATAATTAGCAATTAATTTTAGTATTCAATTGTGAAGCACAAAATTTCTTCTGTTAATTGGATCCCTTCCCTTCCCATTTTTTTTGGTATAGTGTCTCTTCCATTTTTTAGGTTTATGATCAATACAAAGAAATGAATATTTGTGAACTACATTCTACATTGCATATTAGTAGAAATCAGGCAATAAACATAGCCCTTGAACCAGGACAAAAATATTGTAGTTTTATGAAAAATGAAAATAAGCTCTGTGACAGCCCTTTTGAATTATGTCACTTTGTAAGTTCATGATAACAAAAGTCATTGCCCTGTTCTTAATAGTCACACAACATACTAACACTTATGTTGGGATTATGTTTTATAGTATTGTAAGAAAATTATTAATGTCAGAAATTACATGATTCCTGTAACTATTTTGTTGCTATTAATATCAGAATTATTATCGTCAGGAAACGATTATTCGAAAACTTAATCTTGGGTTGTTATACATTTGTATAAATTATTATGAATAGATATTGATAGATTTTCAGTTGATTTGAGAGTCATTTCCCATCTGATTTCTGAGCTGCTCCTAGTTCTGAAGCATCCTGTTCCAACCACAGCAAGCCGGCCAGCTGTCTGCTGGAAGGGCTGGGTGAGTTCATCCAGATCCCAGACCCTCTGAGTTCTTCTGCTTCCCTCTGTGTTTGAAATTGCCCTCTTTCTCTGAGCCGGCCAACCCTGCAGCTTCTCTCAAGGAAGCCCGGATGCGTTTCTGTCGTTCTGTGGAGGAAGTTCTCCTGCAGGTCTCCCTGGTGGTTCTGAAGCCAGGACCCCAATATGGGCAGTACTGAAATTTAGGCGTAAATGACATTAGCTGTGCCTGAAAAGAGGTAAAAGATGGCCAAAACAGGATACGGGTACTGGCAAACAGGATAAGGGTACTTTTACTTTGCTGCAGATCCCAGGTGGGGGAGAGAAAATGTATCAGAAAGAGGGTGTGTGGAGGGGAATTGGAGCTTTTGGCTTTTAGGAAATACATATATATATATAATATAATTGTATATAATATAATATATAATTGAATATAATATTATATATATTCTCGTCTCCTGTCTCCTGTCTCGTCTCCTGTCCCTCAGAGGGACAGAAAGACTTTTGGGGACAGGAGACGAGACAGAAAGACTTTTGGGGCCAGGAGACGAGAATGGTGGACTGAGAGAACAGGCCCAGGTGGGCTGGCCAGTGTACGCAGGATAGGCACCCTGGAATAGAAAGCTGGTGACTGGGTTAAGATGACTGACCTCTTGTGGCTTTGAGGACTTTTTTGTGTTCGCTGTTAATTTCCCTTGTAAATAAAACCCTGTTGTTGGACTGCATTTGACTGGCAATTGCTAGCGCAGGTGAATATACCTGTGGTTTGTTGGTTAGCGGCTTTTACCCCGTTTTCGTCCCGAAATCACTTCTGCTCCAACGCACAGGCCAGGTTTCCCTTGGTCTGTCTTAAGCTCACAGGGGTCTTCCTGCTTTCTTGCTTCCCCCTGAACTTTTCACTACTGAACCGTGTTCTTCTTCCTCGCATGACATCATAGCCAAACGGAAATGGGTGGAGTATGTTTTCCCCCAGCAACTGTGTGCACCCACTGCATGGCGGCGCCCAGGGAACCGCACGAGTCCAGAGCCAGGCTTTCCTTACCCAAAGACCAACAGCACCAGCTCAGGTGGTTCCCAGAGGTCAGATCAGCACAGGGTCAACCTGGGGCTACAGCACACAGAGCACTGGCCGAGCGGCAAGCAGGGCTGCTATTCCCACAGAAGGTGGGAGCTGGGCGCAGGCCGCTAGGCCCTGTATTTCTCTGTGAGGCCCAGAGCACATCCTCTTCTAGCTGAGCAGTGGTTGAGTGGAGACCCCGTCTGAGGGCGCCTTTCCCCACATTCCTCCTGCAGGTGAGCTATTCTTGTTCCTATTGCCGGGCTGGAGAGGAGATGTCCTTGGTCCTTGACGGAGCCATGAAAGACGCCAAAGCCACATTAGGCAAGGCAAAGCAAAGTGCATTTAGTGAGGAAACTCAGGAAGGGGCAGAAGCAAGCGGTGCACTTGCAAGAGCAATGGAGCCCAATGACAGGTTTCCTGTCTCACTGGGGTTTACTGCGCAGGTTTCTGAAACAGAGTTTTTGGATCCCTAAAGTTGTTTGGGACACAGAGACGGTATTACTTCCTGTGGGCGTTTCTGGGCTCTTCCTGGGTCTTATGAGCAAGTGTTTCCAAGATCCGGTGATACAGCTACCATCGATTTTCTGTTAGGTATCGCCTTCCCTGCCCTACTTGCCTAGCTTCCCATTCTGCAGATTTGCCAGAACAAATTTAGTTAGGACTAGAGCTTTTGGGGGAAGAGTTCTCAAGAGAAACTCTAATGCAATGACTTCTTTGTCTTCCCAGATCCCCATGGTAGGATTAAGAGTACTTTTCCCCTTCTGAGATTCCATTTTAGTTTTTAAACCATTTGTTTAAAACGGCCCTCTCAGGCTGAATCACAAAATGATGTAGAGAAAAGCATACATTGAATTCAGTGTGGCTAACTAACCCCCCATATCCTTAAAGAGAGGGAAGTAATGTTCTGAGACAAAAGAATGCGTTGATTTTATTTAGTTCGGAGGTACTTAAAATCCATTCTGTTTTGCCCAGATCAGCCCAATGAAACATCCTTGAGATTCTGTTACCAATTAACTTAAGTTGTGTGGACTTAGCAAGTTCTCCTTGAACCACACGCCAAATGTGAGCTATTTCTTGAAGTGTGTTGGAAAGGGGAAACAATTTTTTCTCTATGGTTGTTTTCCAATTAGAAAACCTGTACTTATCTTCTGCCTGACCTCATTTAAAACCTTAATTTAAATGAGAAGCAAAGAATTCAGCATTCTCCTGCAAGGTCCAGTCCAGCTGTGATGTTCTTCAATTCTGTGTTTCTAAAAGGTTCAGAATGACTCTGACTTGTAATTAAAGTGGTCATGAAACTAGTTCTCAGGGACGATGAATCGTAAAACTTCATCTCCTAATGTTGTTGTATCATAAACCACAAAATTATGTTTCTGTACTTCTTCGGAGGAGAAACTTAGTCCTAAGAGATTTACTGGTTAAATTAACTTTTAAACCTCTACAGTAACTCAATTTTTGTTAGAAGGGATAGCTATTTCTGTCTTCTTTAGTGAGGCTGTCTGCATAACCTCTGCCTCTAATCTCATTTTTCTCTATGAGTTCTAGAACCTTCTCTGGTAATCATTCTCTTTTCCCCTAGAGCATTCAGTTTCTCCCTTTTCACCAAACCTATTTTCCTTTGTCTGTGGACACACCCTCACCTCCCATGTTTAGAAACATGAAACAGAAGCTTTCCTTTTTGTCCTGCTATTTCCTCAGGGAACTGGTCTATGAAACACCCTTTCAGCCAACACATGGCTTGAAAGAAAGCATTATTTTTTTCACATTCAGCATTTCAAATTCTATGGTATCCTCTTTATTCTTTAACTTTCAATAATCTGCCTTTCACCTTAACTCCCTAACAACTGATCCCCAATCTTGAAGGTCACATGGGTTCGTATAGTAAGGTACACAATGGTGTTTTTTTATTTTTCATCCTACTTTTGCAGAAATCAGTCCACCCTGGCTTTCTTGATAAACAATTGGTAGTCCTCCAATGTTGCACTCTTCTATTTCTTATTTTTTCTCAGTAACTTCAAAAGTTTCACCCTGAGTCATGTAGCCATTTTCCTAATTTGACTATATCTAAAGTCAATTCTTAGTTGCTTAATTCTTTATCTCATGTTTTTGATTTAGAGCAACTTTGACATTAAAGATTTCTTAGTTTTACTTTTTTTTTTGGTTACTTAATCAAGTAAGTATAAAAGAGATTATAAAAATCTCATTTTGTATGTGTTTTGAAAATATTAATTAGTGCTTTTACTGGACTCTCAGAATTAAGGAGACAGGAAGGGACCCCTGAAAGATTTGTATTCCACATTTTAAAAAATAATGTATATGTATATATATATATATATATATATATATATATATATATTTCACATCCTTGTGATCCCCAGGGGTCACTTACCTCCTCCCCTCCTTGACCACTCCAGCTGGTCCCACCAGTTGTGTACTTTCGTTTGGTTGTCCATATATTAGTGAAACCATTTGGTTTCTGCCTTTTTCCTTCTGATTTGTTTCTGCCAATATTATTTCTTCTAGGTACATCCATATTTCAAAAAAATTGTCAAATTTGTCATTTTTGATTGATGCATAATATTCCATTGTGTATGTATACCACATATTTTTCATCCAGTCATCTGTCTTGGGGCATTTGGGTTGTTTCCACATCCTTGCAATTATAAATAGTGCTGCAGTAAACATCTGAGCACAGGTGTCCCTTTGTACCCACATTGAGGTCTCCTTTGGGTAGATTCCCAGAAGAGCAATTGCTGGATCAAATGGTAGTTCCATATTTAGTAATTTGAGGGTCCTCCACACAGCTTTCCATAGTGGCTGGACCATTTATTTTCCCACCAGCAGGGTAAAAGTGTTCCTTTCTCTTCACATCCACGCCAGCACTTGTTGTTGTCTGTTTTTTGGATGTGGGCTATTTTTACTGGTGTAAGGTGGTATCTCATTGTGGTTTTGTTTTGCATTTCCCTAATTGCTAGTGATGTTGAGCAGTTTTTAATGTGTCTGTTTGCCATTTGTACTTTATAAAACTACTTGTTTGTTATCTACATTTGAATACTCATCGATTGGGTAGTTTAAGAATGGAAATAAATTTCCAAGATGCATATTGCTAAAGGCATTATACAGTAGAGTTTTCATGAGTGATAACCCCATGAGAGAATGCTGCTACATTTCCCATCACTAGGCACTTGGTTCTGGTTTCAAAACCAAGCCATGTTGGCCCAAATCAGAAAACTGTCCCACCAGAGTCCATAGGTTAAATCCAGAACTAAGGGTTCCAGTTGAGAAACCCTTGGTTCTACTACAGTCTACATTAGCCATATGGTGAAATGTCATCAATCAATTTCTAATCAAAATCTTGAATAAATTATATGATTGATATATTTTAAATGATCGAATAAGTTATATGATTGACATATAAAAAGGAAGATGGATGACATTCTTAGAGAAGCAGTTTGCTTTAGATATTTTCTTCCAGCAGTAGAAAAAGGGATGCTAGCATGGCATTGGGATTCATATGAACTGGGTGAGCCAGTTCTTATATTAGTTGTTCTCTCACTCCAATCAATGACTACAAACTCCCTGCTTCCCCTTCTTAAACCTCATCAAAGAATAATAAGTGCAAATGGATACATTTCCTTATTGACCCAGATGCATCTTTTCCTCATGCAAGCAACAAAATTTATTCTATCCAGAAGGGAGAACCAACGTTTCACTAACTTCACATCTATTTCTGGCTAATTGGTAATGTCTGCTCTTCCCTGTCATCCAGTTAGGTGTGGAATACAGTTAATCAATACTCACAAAATTGAAAATTCTCTATTCAGTATTGCAGACAAGGAAGAAAAGATAACAAAGGGCTATAATGTATTTAAGAACAATTAAGACTATGAGAGTAGTTTCTCATCCTAATAGTTCTACAGCTTCCATGAGGACCTGGGGTATCCATAATTTCCTCTCTTCATTATATGTATAAGTAGTGGTTCTTAAGTGAAACAGAACCAATAAGATTAGATTTTATCTACCATCTACCCATCCATCCATCCATCCATCCATCCATCCATCCATCCATCCATCCATCCATCCATCCATCCATCCATCCATCCAACATTAGCTCTTGAGATTATTATAAGAAATTGGCTTCTATGTCTATCAGGGCTATGAGGTCCCTAACTGTGCTTTCAGTAATCTGAAGATACAAGAAAACAGATGTGTATTTCCAGTCTGAGTCTGAAGCCATAAAAACCAGAACAGACTGTCAAAGTTCCTATCCAAGAACCTCTAGATCAAGACCCAAGCAAAGCTGATGTTTCAGTCTGACTTTGAAGGCTGGAGAAACCAATGTCCCAGCTCAATGGTCAGAAGAATTGCCTTTTAAGAGTGAACTTTCATGTTTTTAAAAACATTCAGGTTTTTAGCTGTTTGGATGAGAGTCACTCTCACTGCCAAGGACAGTTTGCTTCATTAGTCCATGGAATCAGATATTACTTTAATCTAAAAACATCCTCACGGATACATACAAAATAATATTTGATCAATGTATAGTGTCCTGTGGTCCTGTCAAATTCACATGTGACAGTGTCATGTTTTTGTGAACCAAGAGCAATTGCTTTCTTCCCCAATCATCTGGTGGCGTATTTCTCTTCAGAATTCTTGAGGAAAATGATGAAGAAATGAGGAAAATGGTGAGACTATGTACTTACAGTCTTCAGAGCACCTTCATATGTCTATATCCTTTTGGTGTTGTGACTTCATGAGAACATCTGATTTGATGATACTATACATAGATGAAAAACTTATATTTCATGTTGGATATCCCAGATTTGGTATATCATGGTTGGGTATTCAGTTTAGTAAAACCTAGCAAGCAGCTTACAAGCAGTTATTTCTAAAGACAAACTTACTTGACGGTGACAGTACGTATGTTTTTTAACCTTAGGCTACATTGAATGAGTGCTACAGTTTTCCCTCACAAGTTTACTTACTGTTGGCTTCTCCAAGCATTCTTATAAGTTGCAATTATTTCAAATAGACTTTGCTGTGTACTAAAAAGTCATAAAAGCTAAGTTGCAGGGATGTATTGTGTGCTACCTCATAGCTGTGGAAACATGTCTGTCTCTGGATTCCATTCAAAATTGACAGTTTTATAGTTTTCTTAGTTTAGAGCAAGATGTCAATATATGTTATATGTTGCTTCCAAAATCTGAAGAGAAATACACAGTACAATTTATCTTTCTTCCTTGTTGGTAATACAAGGTATGATAATTAGCTTTTCATATTGGCAGAGATATTCCAACATGCTGTAGTCTATGATGCATTTATGTAGTTTATTGGGAAACTTACACACACCAAAGGGGGAAGTTAATTGCTTCTAATTAGCAGTCATATTATTCTACAGTCATGAAATAATCAGTATTATAATCCAACTTTATTTCCAAAGGAGTGGTGATTGAATAGATTCTTATAGACAAATGGCAAAAAACTAGCATGACAAATACACTACATAAAGCTCACAGACCACAAAAGAGTGAAAAGATGTTACTGTCCATACCAGTTGAAAGCAAAGTTTGTCTGATGTTCTCTACTTAATAAGATGGAGAAAACAAGAGTAACAACACAACTTTTCCACCTGTGTACTAAGCTGGAAATTGGCTAATTTGCTCTGTTAAGAGGTCTTTCTTGATTCAGTAGCTTAAATTTGAGTAACTCTTGATTAAGCTTTTCTTAATCTACTGTCTTTCCTCAAGTCTTATTGATTTTCTGTATGAACCGAAGGTAAATTAAAAGGAGACAAGAAGAGGATCAAAATCCCTGCATTGCTGAAGTCATTAATGGTGACATTAATCTATGGATAGCCAGCAGAGAGACAGTGATACTTTGGTTTGTTCTCCTCAGGGAGCAGGTACTCTTGGCTTCCACTTGACTCTCGAGTCTTGAGACTATTCTAGTGCTCATTCCATGATTCTGCTAGTTGCAGAATGTCTCCATGCACATTTATTTTCAGATACCGGTAAAATACTAAAAGAATGACTCTTAGTCATGCAGGACCCACCCACTCACTCTAATTCACAATGGTGATTTCTAGGTCTCCAGGTTAGAGCAGAGCCAGTGTCTAGCTGTGTCCCCCAAGATCATGCATTTGTATTTCCCATTACTCAGTAGGACTAACAACTGGCCGTGAGTTCCTGATGAAGGGCAGGAGGAAACTTTGATATTATCACAGGGTCCTATTCTCAAAATCATCTGACTTCTTCTTCTTTCAGGGACTTTGAGAATTTATTCAGGTCCTATCATTAATTGAAGAACCATGAATCTTTTATTTAAGGTTATTCACCTTATATTTCTTTGATTTTTTGGGGGGATATATTTTTGGAGAAGACCATTAAGAACTCTGTGATTAATTAAAAGCAACAAAACCCTATAGTGTCAAACTATACCCTTTACTATTCTGTAGCTACTGCCAATTACAATAAAAGGTTTTATTTTCTACTGGCAGGATAGTTACAACCTAGCTTCTGGTGTTCCCAGATACAAGTTTTCCCACTTGTAACCAGGGGTCTATTTTAACAGTAGTGCGTTCTACTTTTATCCACAGAAAATACTTTTTAAGAAGCCTTATGCTTTTCTCCACCCATGTAGGTCTCAATGTCTTGATAAAAGGACTGAAATCTGGAGCGCTAGGAAACAGTTAAGAGATCACCTGATGGACCACTTATTGCAAAAACAGTAGAATTACTTATTCTCTTATTCTTTATACTTTCTTAACATTATTTTAAAAATCCTGGTCTGCCAATTTTATTCATTCATGTAATTTTCAACCAACCAATCATAACTAACTGAATTTCCAAAAACAAAAACAAAGACCCCCCCCTCAAAAAAAAAACAAACAAAAAACAAAAACACAACAAACAAAAAAACTCACACAAGATTGGGGTTTCTTTACCTGACTATAATTTTATAACAGGGTGAGTTTCTAATAGTTTTTGAATAGTTTTGAACCCTGGATTGTATGTACTTTTGCTTCTTGCACAAGTTATCTAGCCCCTATATAATATAGCTTCCTTATCTGTATCTGTATTATGTATCCACTCCAGGATTCATTGTGAACACATTTAAAGTAGTCAGAATAGAGTATAGCAAAATATACTAAGTGGAGTACATGATAGCTATTGCTATTTTTATTGAAATTAGGTCAACATCTCTAAAAAGTCAATAGAAATCCTTCCTCCTCTAATTCCAATCTTAGCAGTCACTGTTGTTTCACAGTGACCACGGGTTTCAGTTCTGGCCAGCTGAAAAACATCATATTTCCTGAATAGTCTCTCACTTCTATGTTTGATACCTTTCCCCGACATGTTCTTGCATGGAATATTGCTTATTGGATTTCGCACATCCTACCATGTGCTTATCAGGTGCCACTGCCATTGTGAAATCTTTCTTGCTATTTTTCTGTCTGAGAATGATCTTTTCTATCAAAGCTCTTCATTTCAGGTCATTTTTCCCCCAGGACATTTAATAAACTGATTAAAGAATCAGGCACATCTTACATACATATCTAGCATATATAAGAAGATCTTTTCAATCCTATGCTTTAACATATATGTTATATATTTAAAAGAAGCTGGCAAATTCGTAAAAGAAACAGGCATATGATAGTTTTTTCCACCACAGTGCTTTAAAGTTAATAAGGTCATATTAAGTTTATCTGAAAGTTCAGAATATGCAAAAAAATTATGAATTTGGGGGCCACCTCCATTCTTAGAAACTGGGAAATCAGAGAGGTTTTCCTGGAGGGAGGGATATCAGACTTGAGTTGTAAAGAAATGTTATGAAGTTCAGCAAAAGAGGGTAATCGAAACAATGATTTGTGAAGGTCTGCAGCTGAGAATTTCTGAAGTGAAATTCACAGTTTGTACAGGGAATGAAAAGCAGGTACTGGAAAGCTAGGGTCCCAGGAAACTTGGCGGGTTACTTCAGGAGTCAGAACATAGTTTTAAGCACTACTGAAGGCTTTTCAGCAGATTTTTAATTTAGATAACCCATTTTTGTAGTATTACAGTGGTGGGACTTTGGGGCAAAAAGACCCATTGAAAGTATATTGCCAGCATCCAGGTGAGAGCTAGAAAGGGTGGAAGTATTCACAGCAGATAGAAATGAAAGAGTAAATATGAAAATTTTTCATGAGAAAAATTACAAGGAGATCATGATGAATTAACTCTAGGAGAAGAGAAAGAGAAACATTGTTAATATACCTTTTAAGTTTTACTGGAGTAGGGAAATTGATAATGCTGAAGAGTATTGCTGAAATTTGAAACTAATACAGCACAAAAGATGAAAGAGCAGTTTAGTCTGTTCACAGTGCAAATACTGCCATTGATACACTGACCTTCCCATTCCACTTACATACAAAGATGTAATTACTGAAGTGAAGATTCAACACCAGGATAAAAGAGGGGAGTGTGTATGTATCTACTACATATCTCTCCCTATCTCTTCCTCTCTCTATATATAATTATATTGGGCAATCCATACTAATATATGGGTATGTATGTATGTATGTATGTATGTATCTCTCTGTGTGTCTGTCCATCTATCCTCCATCCATCCATCATCTATCCATCCATCCATCCATCATCTATCCATCCATCCATCCATCCATCCATCCATCCATCCATCCATCCATCCATCCATCCATCCATCCATCCATCCATCCATCCATCCATCCATCCATCCGTCTATCCGTCCGTCCGTCCATCTATGTAATTTACATTGTGCAGTCTGTACCAATATGGCTGTCTGTCTCTCTAATTACACTGTGCAGCCTGTACCAACATGGCTGTCAATCTATGTTTTTTTCATATTATATGATATAAACATAACGTCCTTTTAAAAATCATATTTTTATTGATAGAGGTAACTGCAAAGGTAAAAAACCACCCATAATCTTGCAAATAGAGAGACAGGGAAAAACAGAAAGCAGGAGGGAAACAGAGAATGAATGGCAAAGGGAAATAATTACATGCTGAAGTTGAGTTTATTTGAACATAAAATTTGACAAGATGGAATTTGGAGATATGTCATTGTGAAGACTGGTATACCAAATTAAATTTTTACCTAGTCAATAGTCACAACCATCATTCCCTTTTTTGAAAGTACTTATGAAAATTGTTCTGCACTTTAGGTATGTTCTCTACATGAAAACAGTAATTGCAGAGTGGATTTACAGAAGATGTACTAGATCGAGTCCCCAGAAACCTTGTACTGGAAGTACTAGTTTTAAAAACACAGGTTGGACTAATGAAAACATCAAGGTGTTGGCTTTGCTATTGAAAATTTATTGCATTTCTTATTTATTATTACTATTGTTCTCCTTTGGAGGTAAATAGCAACACAACAACCCATATTTCCTCAGTCATCTCTAATTAACCTGAGAATTGCCACAGGAACACAGAGAGGCCAGTGTTATTCAGTTCAGCTTCCTGTTACGAACAAACAACAGATTCATTTTCAGTATGTTTTATTTTATCTATCAATGTTGAGTAATGGATCCTAGCCTTAAAATTATTATTTTTTGAATAGAAGAAATCCTTTATTTCTAGAGGAAATAAAGTTAGCTGAGATGAAAATAGTTATATGTTGGTTTGCATAGCATAAGATACAAAATTTAGAGATTTTTAGACAATTTGTAGCATGATAAAGTGCCTCTCAGAATCCCTTAACCAATAACTGATATGAACATGAACAAAGGACTAACCTGAAGAAGAAATCAGGCAGCTGATGTGTTTTGCAAAGTTTTGGGGCAGCGTTTCACGTACTATCTCTATAGACACCCTGTCTCTGTAGTTCAAAAAAATTAAATTCAGTTGGGGGGACTGATTAGATTTTTTAACTTATGTTTAGTTCCTAAATAACTTTCCTCTTTTCCAGACCACCATGTCCTTGAAAAGTTAATTTTGTTTTATCTCTGGATACAAGACGCTTCACATGGCAATGGAAGTTGAAAGCTTCCCAGGTAAAGATCCTTCAAAGAATAAGCGATTCATGAGAGGGAAGGATAAAAGTCAACAGTTTATACCAGTTCAATGGCTTTTAAGATTTTCATCAAATGCATCCCCTGCAGTTGAAACTTACTAGAGAAGCTTCCCAGCAGAGTTGAAATCATAAAACAATGACAATGTTACCTTTGTTTCTCTGAGCTTTCAGACAGGAAAGACAGCAACCGAACTGTGTATCAACTTACTTTCTTCTTTCTTCCCCTTTTGGTGGTGGGAAAAAAGAGTTCTTACCTTGAGGTACAAGGCTTTAGTCACAATTTAAGCAAAAGATACTTAGTTCCTATTATCAGCAAGAAAAGTGAATTTTATTTCCAGAGGAAATTTTATGGATTCTGATAGAAATAAGCCATGAATTTGCCCAAGAACAAAAATCTTTAAAATATAGAAAATAAGTTTATTGCCATATTAAAAATAAACATTAATTTAGGATTGGAAGATTTTTACTAATACCTTTTCATCAGATGCCTGGAAATGGATTTTTAAAAATTGTACTTATGATGACAATGGTAATTGCATGTTGACAAATGCATGATAGCATTGGTAAAAATTAGGGGACTGCATTTTTCTTATATCCTGGAATTTGTTATTACAGAGACATCTCCAGAAATTATCAGAAGGCCTCAGAGAGAGCTCTTGTTTGTGCTATCTGCATGCGCCCTTGTCCTGTTGGGAAGAGACATAGGAAGGGGATATATGGAGCAGAGACCTGTAGAGACGCTGGAAAGAGACTCTTTGAGTGAGACACATGACTGTGATGAACATCTTGATCTGTGCTTTGATTTTGCTCTTCTTGTCTCAGCTTTCTGGAACCTTCTTCAGAATTCCTTTCCTATGGTTCCCCACCAGAAGGCGCTTTAGACTTATGGCAAACTCTCAGGCCTGGTGGCCCAGTTTTAGGCCAACCCTATTTGCTTGAGCACTTACCCATGATGGGTGGGTAATTTTGGGTGATTCAATGGGGGAAACTATCCTCTCTTTGTCGCTCTCATGCACACTAATTGTATTAAAGATCTTTCACTCTAAGAATCCCCTTTGCCTCTATGCACAGGGAAGTCTAGACCCCTTTAGAACATGTAAGTTTTGAGTCCTGGTCACTCCCCAGTTGTATGCTAACATTGCCCAAGGTTGCATATATTAAAAAGAGATTCCCTCCTATATTCCCGTGTGTGTGTATGTGTATGTGTATGTGTGTGTGTGTGTGTTTGTGTGTGTGTGTGTGTGTATGATATTCCTTTTGGGGGGGAAAGGTATAAAGAGAGCATCATAATCTCACAATTTTTTTGGTGAGATCTGAGTTGAGATGCTTTCTTCAAATCTGTCTTGCAGCCTAGTACAGTTTCACCAAAGAGACACAGACAGAATGCTGGAAAAGACGTCTTTACATTGTAGTGTAAGCTAATCAGAGTTGAAATTATTTCTCTCTTCTACTCAATATTCATTGAATTGAAGTTCCGCTATTGAACTCCTTTCTTGAGATTTAATTTTTAAAAAATTCCTTGATGTTAGCACTAAAAAGACGCTGCCACCAGGCTCCCTGAGACAGGTTCTTCTCATCTGGCTAAATGTCCACGGGGTTAATTATATTTTGCCTACTTAAATTTTTCTGGATCTACTTCTTTCTCTGTGTATAAAAGGTCTATTCTATTGAATAATATTTAAGTCTGGTGCACTTCATTTCTTTCAAGTCTCTGAATCTTATGCATTGCCATCACTTTAGTTCCTGCGGAAATGGTTTTGATTAGAATTAAATTTAAGGTAAATTATGTATTGGATTATAGTCTTAAATTGCAGATAAATGCTTCCAAGGTATATTCTACTGTGGCTGACATCCTGAAGCTATTGTTTAAGCCTTTCATGGGGGGATGGACAATGCCAGTCAATGCACTTGGCAGTATTTCACTTCCAGGATTTAGTCTCCGGGGCTACAACTGAAGAGATCACCCACTGAGGAAGCTGATGTCACTACACTACATTCATTGTCTTCTGTAGAAATGAAAATATCTCTTAGGATCTTGTAGTTACTGTGGTGCTGAGGGAATTAAGATCAGCGTTAGCAGACTTCTGTCTCCGCATACCTGCCCTATGGGCATCTCCTCCTTCCACAGGCTTACCACATCTGCCAATCTTAATGATCCCTTTGGGCATTTCACTCACTGGGCTTTATCAAGCTTCCTTCCATAGTTCACCCAAGCTCATGTGCCTTCTAGGTTGTCTCAGAAGTTTTACTTTCTAAGGGTTGATTGGAACAGTTTAGGGAGCTGTAGTCTCCTCCCAAATGGCATCAGCGCCAGTGGAATAACCACCGGGGTTATTCCTTATATCAGGGTGTCTCACAGTCACTGAGTTGAGCTTTCCTCCAAAGCTTCCTGAAGTGGGGAGAGACCTTGTGAAACAATAGGGTTGTGTGGTAGGCAGATGTAAGCAGAGCAAACACTGGTGAAATGTGCGCTGGTACGGTGGGTGATAGTAAACATTTTTATGCAGAAAACTTAAATGGCCATTCTGTGTTAGCTCTCAATGCACCATGAATGAGAAAGTGTTTCTCTTTGGTTCCATGGATACCAAGCAAAGGAAGAGAGATATCACATCTATTTACAGTCAAGGGGTATGACAGTTTCTCAAACTTTTGCATTCTTAGTTCCTAGATCAAGCTATCTCATGATGTTCCAAAGCAGATTATTGATTATTTTGAACTTAAAAAAAACTGTTCATAAATGAACATATAGTGGAGCATGTCTTTTATATTTTATTAAATATTTAAAGACATTTTATTAAATAATGCCTCTAGTATATATTTTTAATTCATAGCAGGGTTCTGAAAGCTGGATGGAAGTTGCTGCAGACATTTATTTGTAAAAATCTCTGTAAGGGTCTTTCCTTGGAGATATAATCTCCTTATTTCCTTTCCTTAAAGAATGAGAACTTACATGTGCTAACTTTCGGCTAATTGCCTTTCCAGATAAGCTCCCTAACTGAAGATTTTCTTTTTTCCTCCATCCTCCCTTGTTTTAACCAGGCTGTTTAAGATGGCGCTGGAGTTAGCCTCCCTTTCATGATACCAGGTGATACCACTTGTCATGTAAGCATCCTCATCACCAATTGTGGTGCACAGGCTCCAGACTCTTGGTTGGTTCCTATTGATTCTAGCAGTTACACAGACATACCAGGCAGGGCAGAGCAGGCCTAGGGTTGGGGTAGGGGCTGCTGGGAAGCAGACTAGGTCCCAGACTCCCAGGAATCTCCATGCTCTTTTTCTGAGCTCTCTCTCTCTGGAGTCTTCTCATTATCTCTCTGCTCATTCTCTAGTGCTCTCTTACAACTCCTCTGTGCTCTGAGGAGGTCCCTGGGAGAACATGCAGGAGATAGGAAGCTATTATGGAGGAGATAGGAGGCTATTACTAAATACTAATAATACTTTTTTTGGCATTTTCTTTTCAGTCTGTCTGATGCTTGTTTAATGATTTGTCAGCCTACAGATCCCCAGAGGATTATGGGTTGGTTTCCTTTACTCCCTAGTATAAATGCCTCTTTTTTCACAAAGCAGGAATTTTCTCTGACCACTCTGTTTCTCCTCAAGTCATTCTGTCTCTTCCCTTCACAGAGATAGACATTCTATCATCACAACCTGGGACAGGAAGCTGTGTGAACACGTTCTACTTAGTTTGTTAAATGAACTGTACAAACCAAAGCCTTCAATAATTATTTCATAGATTTATTGCTTTCTGGGCTCTATAATTATGTAACTTGGTTGTTTTGTTATTTCTAGGTTCTGCATCTTATCCTTCTCGTCCCATGAAATAAAATTAGTCTTTTATCTGGCTAGCTTTGCCTGTACCTTTTTGGCCTTCCATGGAACCAAATGAGATGGGGGGTGGGGGGGTTCCTCCTATCCTGCCCAGTTCTCCCTACAGCATGCATCAGAATTTATTGGAAGCCTTGATAAAATAAAATGATTAGGGTTCAGCCTGGGTTTCTGATTCAATAGGTTGCTGGTAGGAGTTTGTGTTTCTGGATTTGCCAAGTGTGTTGATGCTGCTGATCTGGGGCAGATGCTTTGAAAGTCACTGCTGTGCACCATTTGCAAACCAGAAAAATCATTGCAAACGAGATAAGGAAAATCTCTCTCATTAAGTGTTAACCGGTCCCCAGAAATGTAGGGACTGATTTATTGCAATGATCTTCTGAGATGGCGATGGCACCTCTGGCTTCCCTAAATAAGAGATAGTGACCACCTGCCTACACTCCCCATTCCTCAAATACTCTTAGGCTTTAGAATGTTAATTGCCTCTCAGGTTTGTGTTTGTTTTCTTTGAAATTCAACAGACCCTAGCCCTGTGTCCCTATAAATACCCCTTTATATCCTATCTCCATCTGACCCCCATCTGTGACTGGGTAAATCTCTTCTCTTGAATTCATTTCTCATACCTGGTGTCTGGTAGCCAACAAGTCACATTGTTATAGAGCTGAACACAAAGAGCTGGAGCATAGGACTTAAAAGGCTCCTCAGCACATCAGTGCTTCATCCCCAGTTGCATTTCTTCACTGGGAACAGCCTCTGTTTCATCCACTGGAGTAAACAGGATGAGTTTTGTTCCTGAAATTCTCTTGAAGCAAGAACAGAATCAGAGACAATTTTTGTTACTCTTGTCACTACCTGATTTATGCTGAAAGGTCATTGAATGAAGGAAGCCAGAAATTTGTTTTCCACAGCTATGCTAAATCAAAGTAAGAACTCAACATTCACTATAGCTAATTAATTGACCTAAATAGTTCCAACCTGTGTGACTGAAAAATTTCCTCTTCTTGCACTTGCATTTTCATGCATTTAAAACTACTGCTTGGGAGGTTTCTTTCAAGTTTAGCAATATGGATTCATTTAGGTTATTTTAATTAGAGGGAATATGATTTAATGGCAACTCCCAAATCATGAGAAACCAAAAACTCATGGAGACTGGAAACAGATTCAGTCAAGTCCAAAGCCCCTCATGACAGGGATACTTTGAGTTCCACTCCCTCTTCCAGTGATGGGATGGATGCAGCTGGTGAGTTTCAATATAGCTTCATAACCCATGACTTTACATCAATAGCATAAAATTAGCTAAGGAGTATTTACACCACAGGGATGGTCAAGTCAAATACTGCAAGTGAGCGTCCTCCTCCACCACTCACATGGGGTTTATTCTCTACTTGCTTTTCTTTAACACTCAATCATTTGTCTACTCTAGAGATTTTCTTCTCTTTTTTTAAAGTTCTTTTTTCTCCTGGCTCATGCTTTCCTTCAAATTTAGCTCTTTGGGAAATTCTCAATAGGTATTACTAGAAATTCTCAAGAGTTACAGTCAGATTTTGATATTTTTCTTTTTCCCCTCATAACATGTTATACAATATGTAGATGGTATCCATGGATTATTTGTTCATCTTCAAACCCTTTGTGTCCAAGCTGTTGTGTCAGTTTGCATTAGACACAGTTGCAGCCAGGATTATATGAGGGAAAAGCCCTTTGAAGGGGGCAGTTGTGATCGTTAGAAACCACAAATAATGCATTTGTAGTAATATATTATTTCAATCCCTATTATATATTCTGTTTCATTATGCTCATTATTTTAGCCTACAGATTTTTTCTGTTGCTTTTGACTTTTTCAGAACATAGTTTTAAACTGGTTCTGTTTCCATGACCATAAATTTGTTTTGCATCTTTTCTCTCCATTTCAACACATGGAAAAGGAAGAACAGGAGCTGGAGAGAGGGCATAGTGATGCAAATATAATATTAATAATGAATTTAAAAAGGGGGACATTTAATGAAATGTCTTTTTAAAAATTATTTATATATAAATTTCACATTTCTGTGATCTCTGTGATTTCACATCTCTGTGTTCATTCCCCCTCCCTGACCATTTTCACCCTGTCCTATGCCTCCCCCCCCCCAAGTTGTGTATTTCAATTTGGTTGTTGGTTTGTTTTGACTATTCTTCATGGATTTTTGTTTATCTTTCCTATGTCCCATATAGTAGTGAAACCATTTGGTTTCTGTTTTTTTCTTTTTGACTTTTTTTGTTAATATGAATTCTTCTAAGTCCATCCATGTTATCATAAAATCGTCCAATTTGTCATTTTTAATTGATAAGTAATATTCCATTGTGTATATATACCACATCTTTTTCATTCAGTTATCTGTCTTGGGGCATTTGGGTTGTTTCCATGTCCTTGCAATCATAAATAGTAGTGCCATAAACATCTGAGTACAGGTGTCCCTTTGTACTCACATTGAAGTCTCTTTTGGGTAAATTTTCAATGAAATGTGTCTTACACCTTGCTGATGGTGATCTACTTAGTTGCAGTACTCTAAAATGTTTTGTAATAATGCACAGGTAAAGATCTAATGACTTCCTTGATTTTCCTATCCAGAAGCTTATAAAGACTTTCTGCTACAAGGATCAAACTCCATCAGAGCTCCTAGGACCCCATACCTCCCCCTGCCAGATCTTCCTTAGCCCTTTCAATCTGTGGTGATAAACACCAGCTAGACCTGCTGTACTAGGTTCCCCAGGCTTTGTGGTACATAAAACAAACTGTGCTCTACTTCCATACCTTGTTTACATAATGCAATTGCAATGTGACTGTAGACATGGTCTGTCTACTTATTGTTATATAATCTTTGGACAGTGTAGCAATAAGATTTGGGAGCATATACAAGATTGCAACCTGGAAATTGCAATTGGGTGCTTTGACTGATCAATAGCCATGCAGGAATTACGGAAGGATTGGGAAATACAGCACTCAGAAAGCTTCTGTTCATGGTTCCCCATGTCCCTTGTCTTCCTTCTGGATAGACTAGAAGGCACCACTGTGATCTGAGAGTGTCTCCTGTGAGAGAGAGTGGTGACAGGCTTACAGAACATCCTGGCCTGGTAACGCTGAGTTGTCTTTGTAAAAATCTCTAGCCTTTGAGCAGATTTCTTTAAAATGCAATTTATATAAAATTTATGTATGAGAATATTACTTTTTTGACAAGTCCCCAACTCAGCCTTAATTAGAATTAACTCACATACACCGTTTTTTAAGTGGAGGTATTCCTGTGACTGGATTTTAAAGTCGTGGGAGGCAGATCGAAAGCAGGCACACTTGTCATTCTTATCTCTCCAGGTTCATGACACCTGCAGTCCATCCTCAGAGCTGGGCTTATAATCTTTCCACCCCAGAGTCTTCTCTGTCTATATGTTTGTGTCGGTTACTGCCAGCTATATTACAATTCGTATTCCATAGTCACAACTTTGCTTCATATTTTTCATTCAGAATAAAATAAATGTCTTCAAAATGCATATTGGTATAATTCATCAGGCAATGAATTCTCCACAAAAATGCACCAGGGAAACACACATAGGAGTATGGTTTCATCAAATCTTAGGTCACAGACATTTCATTTGTTAATTTGATTAACTTGAGATTATTTTCTTTCTCTTTAGATCCTCACAGTTTTTCAAAGTTTGAATACACACACACATACATGCACGCGCACACACACACACACACACATACACACACACACCCTATCTAAACTCATATACATAAAATCAGTGTGCAAAGAATCAGACTATTTCATCAAATGAATCTCAGGGACTTCCACTGAGGTCAGTGGGTGAATGATGTCCTTTTGTTAAGGACTTGGATAGAGACATTTTGATTTTTAATAATAAACAGAAAAACATTAATAATTCTGGACCTAGTAATAATATTAGTAATAAACCTACTAGCCTTCTTGATAAAGGGAATGAGGTCATAATTTATAAATAGATAGTGTGAAAATACGTTATTTTTGGATATATTGTAGAGATGGCGAATAGGGAAGTATAGAAGTGTATGGTGAGCAGTAATGGTGAGAATTTTAAATCTGTATTGAAAATTATATCTTTTTGTTTTGTTTTTGAGGGACATCTCTAAATGAATAGATAATACTGTCCAAGATCATGTTTGCTGTTAATATATCTAAAGATCTTGACTGTTAATCTTTGGAAAATAAGAAAAGTATCAATTTGAAATGTACACATTGGTGTCTTTATTAAAATAGGAACTGCATAATAACATGGAATATTTAATGGGGTATTTTAAAAATAAACAACATTTTCTATTTAGAAGATAAAACAGTCCGGAGAGAGAGATAAAAGGTGTTGTGCCTTTATTCAGTTAGATCACATCCTTACAAAAGTTATTTTACACAATTTAAATAAAGTGTTATTTTCTGTCAAAATAGCTGGTAAACTAAGATCAATCCTCAAAGAAGGAAACAAAGATAAAGAGGTTACCTGAGTTGTCAAGAATGGAGAGGAGAAAAATGGCACCTGGAAAACATCGTAATATATATCTCATGATTTTAATAATAAACTTTTCATCAGTCAAGGCCAATGAAGACAATAATGAAATTACTATAGTTAGTTATGAGGAAATCGCACCATTACCATATAAGACAACAGAATAATGGAAAACCACACAGCAGAACACAAATCAACTCAAAACCTGTGGAGACATGCTAGACTTGGTTTCATAAGAGAATTGATTTGTGTGAGTGTTTAGTTGAAATCATTTACTGATTTTTAATAGAAAATCAGAAAACTCTGATAATCCCCATGAGCATTTCCTTTCATTTGACAAGATTCTACTAATTGTAACATAGATACTTTATACTTGAATAATCCAGACAGAAAGTACTCCAATAAATCATGAAATTCAGAGAAACAAATATGTTTTGATTCCCCAACATTTGCAATGAAGATTATAATCACTGGTTAAATTACAGTGTCTATAAAGTATTTTGTGAGAGAATGCCATTAAATCTCAAAGGGCATTTTTGGAGAGATACATAATTCATGCATTGGGAAAAACTTTCGCTCCTTCCTATTATGGACAAGACTGTCAAATTTGGCCTTGCTGCCACCATTTGGAGGGACTAATTCCTCTAATCTAAGTCCCTTTAAAAATACAGATATTCCTTCACTTAAAGTGGAGCTATATTCCGATAAGTCCATCATAAAACAAACATAAGTCAAAAGTACATTCAAAACTGTTAACCTACCAAACATCATAGCTTAGCTTCATCTAAATAGAACATCCCCCCAAAACACATTAGCTGAACAGTTGGGCGAAATCATTTAGCACAATATCTATTTTATAGTAAGGTGTTGACTATCCCAGGCACAAATGAACCTTTTGTAGATAGGATGGGGTGAGAAAATACAGTGTACACTATCCTGGTAACATGGGTCATTGTAGATTATCAGCAGTTTGTGTGAACGCCTTCATTCACTGTTACTGCTTAGCATAACAAGATTGTCACAGCACATATTGTGAGCCCAGGAAAAGAACAGAACACAAAGCACAAAGTACAGTTTCTCCTGAATTTGTATTGCTTTTTTGCCAAGACTGAAAATTTGCAAGAAGAAATGTAATGTAGGGGTTCTCTATATAGCTTCTTGATATAGTTCCTTGAGCTGGGTATCTAAATCAGGCAGTAAGGAGCTGGATGATTCAAAATCGCTGGGTAAATATGTTTCTTCCTGGAAAGTAAAGATTGGAAGATGAGGGGCAAACAGTTTATTTTTTTAACACCCCCCCCTCCTGCAAACAAGTTTTTTTTTAATATATATTAAAACCTGCACATATTTTGCAAGAGAATGCAACATTTCCTAAACTGTCACAATTAAGACACTTCAAAGGTATTTCATGCTTGAATTGGCTTTTCTCCTTCCCCACTTGTTTTCTACAGGTCTAAGATCATTCTCCTCAGTTCTACAAGAGAGTTGGAAGAAATGTTTGAGAAATCCTGAGCCCCTACTTCACTTCATCTTCACAATGACCATGAGGTAGGGAGGCTTACTGGGTCTCAGGGAAGCTAAGCTTTAGATCTGAAAATCTAATTCAGGTGCAGCATTTCACCTCCCTAACTTTTAAGATTTTTATTCTCAAATTTTCCAGATTTACAAGTCATTCACAAATGTGCTCTCTGCTGTTGAGAAGGTATTGGCACTTATTTCCATTTTCATAAAGGGAAGCCAAGACTTGACCAATCACGGAAGTAATAAATGTCCTGATTCCCCTGGTGGAAGATTGTCAACTTTGCTGATGCGACTCCTATAAGCTGACACCTGCTACACTCATATCAGTGCTGTGTTTGGAGATATGGATACTCATCAACTGACCAGACATAGTCTTGTGCTGGTAGTAATGATAATGAATAATAGTGTGATGCTTTGTTTTCTCCAAAGCTTTTTTGGGTACATATTAGCTCATTCCATCCTACCAATAACCCTTGTGGCAAGAGAGATCTATTAGTCCATTTAATAGACAAGAAGATGATTTAGCGCTTACTTAGATTTAATGGGGCATAGTTAGGAAATCTCACTTTATTTCCTAACTTCATCATATTGTCATTAGGATTGTCATTTGTTGAGTAAATTGAGGCTTGGAAGAGTTAAAATATTTATTTTCATTTGTGTATTTTGGAAATTTAGTAAAATAATGGATTGTTCCTCTTACTGGATAACTATTAATACAAATAAATTGCTCTTTGTTGTATTTCAGACAATACAGAAGCAAGCAAAGGGGAGATTGACAAAATGGAAAAAGTATTTATAACATTAAATTAGCCCTAGTGATCAAATACTACATTATGTAGACCATGAATGCCTGTCCTTCTTTGCATTTTCCTATGTTGTGGCCTGTGATATATTCATATTAGGACTCAAGAAATGATCATCCCCACCCTCTTTTCACAAATTAACTTAGTTTATTTTAAAAATGATAAATTCAGTCTAGGATATAAGTTTTGAAATAATACAGGTTATTTTCAAAATTGGCTCTATAATTTCCTAGAAGCAAATTGGTCCTTCATGATAACTCAGCAAAGAGTCCTATTCATCAATTTATTTACATTAATATGTCACTGTTTGAAGATTGAATAAATATGATATTCTATAATAAGAGTTCACTTCCATCGACCCAGGCTCACACACACAGGTACACCTATTGCACATGTACGCAAAAATATGTATATACACGCATATATGTTTTATATATATGTATATATATTCTATATCTGTACATACATTTGCATATGCATGCAGTTATGGCTATATATGTGTACATGTGTATAAGTAGATAAAGAGAATTAAATTATGATCTAAATGTACTGTTCAGAAAAGTAAGAAATTTTTCAAAGAAAATGGAGGTTAAGAGATAGTATGACTATCAATACTCAGAAATCCTATTTTAACAAGATCAGAAAGATTATGCCCATTTAGGTGCAAATCAGCAAGCTATGAGGTCCAACTTTCTTGCACCTCCTGTGGGAGGGCATGCTGTCCCCATCTCCCCTAGAAGTTGAGGATGGTTCTCCAGTGTTTATATAAGGGACTGTTAACTTTAAATTCTAATAAAAAGCATGTGGGTTCTTCATGAATATCCTCCTATCTGCTGCTTCCAAATAAATCCTTTTTTTTGTTGTTGAACTAACTGATTATTTTTGTTTGAGGTCAACAGTAGAAAAGGAGAACATCTTAGGTAAGAATGAAGCAGAGATTTTAAGATAGAATGAATGGTCAAAGCTCCTTGGTATTGGTGATGATAGTGTCAGCATCTGCTTATTTTTCACCTTCTAATTCCTTAATTGGGTTAAGTCTTTACTTCTACCTTCACCAGAGGCTCAAAAAGAATATCCTATCTTTGTAAATGATCTTAGGATGCACCTTTGGTGCAGATTATAGATCATTGTATTTTGTTAGTAGCTGATCCTTCAATGTTGGGTTTTGGCCTCCTATGAAGCAACATCCACATGTTTAAGTCTGTAAAAACATTTGAGACTGATTTTCATTGTGGAGTGAGGTTTTTCTCTTATGACCAAGAAATGTTCAGACCCTAGCTGGGTGCCCTACAATATAAGTCAGTAATGACGCTATACCTGATATAGGTTCACACTCACTAACTTAGTGATCTATCTGTTCTACAAGCTCCCACACCTCACCTTTCAGACACAGGTGCAAGCCTGGGTTATCACTCCTGCCTATAGGTCAAAGGTTCCAGTGTTCCGCTCTTTGATCGTTTAATCTCCTAGAGCAGCTCAATCAACAGATTGCTTGCAAAACAATCTGTTTATTATAAAAGAATTTAACTCTGGAACAGTCAGATGGATGAGATGTACAGGGAAAGGAGTATGGGGAGGGACTGCCCTCTGAAAGCCACTTTCTCTGAATCTGCACATACTCACTAACCTGGAAGCTCTCTGCTCCTTCCTTTGGGGTTGCTGTGGAGACTTTATTACATAGGCACAATTGACTAAATCAATCAGTATTGATGACCTATCGGTCTCCAGGCCCTTTCCCTGTCTGGAGGCTGGGAGTGGGATTGGAAGTCCTGATGCTTTCAATCAAAACTTTGATTCTCTTGGAAACCAGCTTCCACCCTTAGTTGTGGTCCACAAGTTACTGTACTAACATAACAAGAACATCCGTTGGTCGCTCTCATCACAACCAAGCATCCGAGAAGCTCTGTGCCAGAAACCAGGATGAAGAACAAATACATATTTCTTTTTATCAGAGCCAATGTCAGCGTCTACGTGATTTGTCATCTAATATTTCTTGGCTTCTACCTCTTGTTTCTTGAATATGAAATGGTGGTTTTGGATTTGCTTCTTACCTGACACTTGAATATGGGACTGACTTCAATTTTTGATGAATGGGTTTTTCTGATGCTCAGGATGAATTACCTTTGAGTTTGCGATCACCCAGTTCTGGTGCTCCTAAAAAGTTTGCTATGTTTGCTCCCATGCTGGTTACCTGCTTTATTCCTGGTGCTTGTTCAACATTTATGCCTTTGCCTGGAATACAGAGACTATGAAATAAAAAGACAATGATCACTCGATGATCATTAAAAATGCAATTTCTGGAGAATGGAGCGGGCTAGAAACACTGAAAAACACAATTTAGATGACTTTCTAGATCATGTAAATATGAAAATTAGGAAAAGAATAAAATGTGAGACTGCATTTTGCTAGCTAAAAAATGCAAGAAATAAAGGGATGATTTGCTAGAATTGCCATTGGAACACAAAGTATGCAATGCACACTGTTTCTTAGAAGTTCCAGTGTAGAGGGTCGATGTAGCAACTTGCCGAAAGGAACGTGAGATTGATTGTGAGGACTTGTCAAATAGGAACCGTAGGCGGCATGATGTAGCAGTGATTGAACAAGTTCCCCTCATTGTGAAACTTGATCACACAGCCTGTGTAATGTATGCTTATGCCTTTTAGCAACCGTGACACAAAGGCACCCACCCCAATTGTTCAATTACCAACCCACTGAGTCTACGCTGGAGCCGCGAGCCTGATCCACCCACAGAAGCTGACCTAGAAGCCTGGACTCAGAGACGCAGCTTGAAGTTCAGAATTGAAGTTGGGGCTGGCTTACAAAGAGGGTAGACTGGGAAGTCAGAGGTCAAAAGCAGTAGAAGGTCAGAGCTGTGTCCTTTCTTTAAAGCCAAAGACCACATGCCTGTGCAGGTCAGAATGGAGCGCTCCACAAAGCCAGCCCGTCAAAAGGGAGGAGGAAGCGTTGAGACAGGAGCAGGCGCTGTGTAGCCAGGAGTCCCATTCACTTCTTTCTCTTGCAGGACTCGGAACTTGCTATCTGCAATCAAACCCGACAAATATGAAGCATTTGTAATAGCGTGGATGGACCTAGAAGGAATCGTATTAGCAGAAATAAGCCAGAAAGAATGAGACAGAAACCAGATAGTCTCACCTGTAGATGGGATATAGGAAGAGCAAGCAAAAGGCCAAGGAAACATCAACATAAGCTGACGACTTATGAACTGGGGCAGGCAGCTAGGGAGGGGGAGAGGGGAAGGGAGGACCACAAAAAGATCAAGATGAAGGTTCATAGGTGATAAGGTGGAGGGAGAACCCTGCGGAATGCAATGGTGTTTCATATGCATATATATGCGTAGAAAACATATTTAAATGCATATTTGTATATGTAATGCAATGGTGTTTTATCTAGATAGACAAAACATAAATGCATTTGTTTTATCTATCTAGATAAAACACCATTGCATTACATATATAAATATATGTAATATATTTAATATGTAATATATATATTATATATAAAATATAACAAATGTATATATTTATGTATGTATACATAAATATGTAAACAATAAAGCAATTAATTAAATAAAAAAACTTACTATTTGGAGAGAGGGCAGCTCCAAATGGGGGTTAGTGTGGGCAGGAGGGGATTATCTCTTCCTGGGTTTGATAGTTCCATCTTAGGTAAAGGAGGGTGACATCTGAATCACTCACCCTGCACTTGATGGAAAAATGAATTAAAATCTAAGCGGTAATCAACTTCTACTGCTACTGAATTTTTTAACAGTGTTCCATATGAAAAGAGCCATTCTGCTATGACTAATTTGTTATTTTTCTTCCTATCAGTTATTTTAAAGGGAAGCCATTCTAAACTCACTGGGATTGGAGCTTAAGTGTCAGGTGCTTTATAAAGCTTAGTTCTTCCATTCTTTAAGGCTTGGCTTATCATTATGTTCGGATGAAAGACTTTGACTTTTTCCTAGTTATTCTACTAGTAAGTGATGGAATTTTGAAAGACCTCTTTTGGAGTTTTCTCCAAAGGTATATATGGTATTAGATTTAATAGTCTGCCTTTAAATCATTTTGACAAAGGAGAATTAATTTAGATCTCTAGAGCTGACCCACACTTTTAAAACAGCGGCTGTCAGAAAAGTGGTTATTATTCCATGTGTGAAACAGTCAGAAATTAGCTTGCCATACATTTGGAAAATAAAGAAGTAAACATAACCCAAAGTGTAATGCAGTGACAGAGAAATCACAGTTAATGCCTAAATGACTTGACTTTTCTGAATCAAGTTAGAAATTTCCTCAGCTTGGAGGAGATGTTGGAAGAACACTAAGAACATTTTCCAGGTGACACCACATCTGTTCTGACTTCCATGGACTGTTAACCTGGATTACCGAGCAATGCCCTACCCACTTTCAAAGCGAACACTAACCCTGCCTCACTAAATGGCACCATTCACCACCTCAACTATTTCCGAATAACAATCACGCAAAATGGCGCCATGACAATATTTTATTTACACCTCAAACTCAGACTAGACTAGATGGCTTGTGAGAGAGGGTGGCTCCCATTCCTTTAAGTATCCTCATGTTCTATCCATGAATCAAATTTTCCTTGGATATACTGAACCAATGCTACTTATGGGAGAGATAATGACGCTTCTTTGGCCAACTTTTCAGTTGATCCAATCAAGCTGGTCTTGCCTCATATTTCACTAGAGACTATTGAATTGTTGGTCCACAGCTGCCTTCCTGTTGTGGGTTCAAAATCGGTTTTGTTTTCCATGTTCCAGGGGCTCGTGATGACATGAAGGCAGATGCTGAAGTAACTTAACTTCTCTGCCTTGTCCCCTGTATTCTTTAACACCAAAGTCATTCAGTCTCAAGCCAAAGCCACATGAGCTAAAGCTGTTATTCAGGTTATCTTATCTGTGAAAATGCTTTGTTCTCTCACAATGAGGACAGGACTGAACTTGATATAACTTTCATAATCAAATAAGGTGAGGTACTATGGTAATTCATATTTCTTCAAATGCTTATACTTGATGACAACTGTTACTTGAAGTAATAAAAGGATGTTCACCTGATTTCTGTTTCAACTAGTAAAATTATCTCTTCCCCAAACTTGCCACATCATGATGCCATCTCTAAGATCAGCTGTGAGGAACTTTGGTCCTCTCTACACATTTGAATTTTGAAGTTAGAAAAGAATTTTTTAACATCTTGGATGTTTAACAACCTCAGTGCTCCTGTCAATACAATTTTCAGTCAGTCTATTCCCCCTTAAGAGCTCTCTCTTCTTAGTTGCAAAACTAATTTGCAAAATGCAAAGCTCAGATCATTTCTGCTGTGTTTTTTGTTTGTTTGTTTGTTTTGTTTTGCTTTAATAATTGAAATCCTGGCATTGTTTTATCTTTTTGGCTGATTTTGTGTTTTCTCACATTGTAAAACTCTTTATTACATTATATTTATTATATTATTGTTTTCATTGAAAAACCTGTTTTCCTACTATGTTTTTTGGATGGACAGTCATGAAGCTATTCCCTGTCCCCCAATATAGTACAGACATTAGGGTACAGCAATTCCAACTTGCTACCTGCAAATATATTTCCGCTTGCCATTTCGAAATGACCGTCGCCTTTGGAAGCGGGAGAATGTCTTCCTTTGTCAAAATGGCAACAGGAGGCACAAGTGACAATCCCTGTTCCCTAAGATTTGGGACTGCACAAAGCTGTCAGTTTTAAAAATGACACCGTGGCACAGCCTTTCTTTAAGGTGGTGTCTTTCATTTTTGACTCCTGCTGTTCCTGACAGTTGAAATGGCAGCAGGAGGCAGAAACGAAAGTTAGTTCTCTTGGCATTTGCCCTCAGGTAAAAATTAATAATAGAAGAAGCAGATCTGTGCTTAAAAACAGCTAGTGTCAGATGTCACGCGATGGAATATGACCAATCGCCTAATGAGATGACCCAAAATGTCCATAATTTTCCAGAACTAGACTTAGTTCTCAAACTTGTTTGCAGTGTTAATCTGTGTTCTTGTTCTTGGCTTGCCTTTGATATGTTCTGAAATATTATCTTCTTCACAAACAGTGCCCCACATTGCCACAACATTTCTCATTAACCCCTAAATTTCTAGATGGCTTTGAATGATATAAATTGTGCTTTGTGTTTTCCCCCCTTTTCTCTGATGGTGTTTCTGTTTCTGATGAATTCATATTCACATTTTTTTTTCATGCCATATCTTGATGTGATAGGAAATAGCTCTGCTGATTTCAACTTAAATTTGACATCCATGGCTTTGCAGATTCGTTGAAATGCCAGAGTCTCCTAAGCGTACTAGTTTATTTATGAGTTGCTGGATTTTATTATATCTCTTCTTTGTCTAATGTCTTCTAGTTCTGCGCCATCAGCTGGTTCATATCTAATATTTGCAATTCCTTTCTTTGTGGATGGATGCTCTATTCCCAGAGCTTGGGATCTGGACAAACAATAGAATTTAAATGACCCTCTCCCAAACCCCACTTTGCTAGTTGAATTCCCATATTCAGCTCTGGGGAAGAGCCAGGGCACTGAGATCTGTGGTTATGCATGAGACATACATTCTGTGTTTTTGCTCAATAAATTTTCATACCAATTCCTCTGGTAGTAGAAAATGCCTTAGCATGTACTTTGAACTCTTGCACACTCTCTCTCCTTCTCCGTTGCTGATGGATATTGATTTACTTATCATTTCCTTAACTTCCTTGTATAATCTTTAGTTCTCCCAAAGGGCTCTTTCTCAAAAGCAATCCCTTCTTGCTTTTCTTATTTATTCCTTTTGAGTAAATTTATTCCTTATTTATTCCTTTTATTCATGATATTTTCCTGATCAGATAAGCCTTCCAAGCCTGTGGCAAAATGAATGGACTTTAAAAAATTTTATCTCTTTTAATTTTATATAGACTATTGATTATATGTATTTAATCCCACCTAGTTTGTGTGAATTTTCCAAATTTGTTTTATGTAAGCTGTTTATACAATTAGTATTAGTTTGGTGATAATTTATTTCAGTCAGTTGTTTCAATCTCTTATTAATCTGTTGCCTCAGTTAACAGATTATTCCTCTATTTTTTACCATTTCATATTAAGAGATAGTATTTTCTTCATCTTCAAATGGTACCATGAAATATTCATTTTAAAAATTAAACAAACTTAAATTACCTTATTATTTTGACTTATAGGACTACACTGATATGCTCTTATTAATTAAAATACTTTTCATTCACTTTGTTTGTATTTGATTCCATTTTTCCTCTTTTATTTTTATGTATTTTTGTAGATGTATGTACTATGTATGTTTTATATGTGCACACACATATAACATCTATAAGCACAAATGCACATGCACATACATTTGATATCCATGTGAGAATCTATTAGCAATGTCTTCTAAGACATTATACAATAATTTATTTTTATTTTTTATAAATAATTTTTCTTTTATCTTTTTAAAATTGATTGCACACACACATATATCATTGTCTACCCTGAGGTTCTCCTACCACCTTAATGCCTGTGAACCATCTTAATCTCTTGTGTTCATCCCTCCCCTGATTTTACCCTCCTCCCCCACTCTTGCTCTATGCTTCAGTTCTGTTGACAGTTTTAAAATTTTTTCTGTCATCTTGTTTGTTTTCCCTGTATCCCTCATATAAGTGAGACCAATCAGTATTTCTTTTTTCTTTCTGGCTTATTTCCACTAACGTAATTCCTTCTAGCTCTATCCATGTTGCTGTGAATGGCATAAGTTTGTCCTTTTTGATTGATGAATAATATTCCATTGTGTACATGCACCACAACTTTCTGACCCATTCATGTGTTTGGAAGCATTTGGGTTGTTTCCATATCCTAACTATTGTAAATGGAGTTGAATTAAACATCAGTGTATGGGTGTCCTATTGAATTCATGTTTTTGTATTCTCTGGGTAAATTTCCAGAAGTGAAATTGATGGATCAAATAGTAGTTCCATGTTCAGTAGTTTAAGGGTCCTCCATACAGCTTTCCATAGTGACCGGAACAACTTGCATTCCCACTAGCTGTTATATTTGATTCTTTATGACAAATACCATCTCACTATTTGCTCTAATACAACATTCCAAAAGTTGGTGCGCAGAATCACCTGGAAATGTGTGGAAAAGTAGATTCTCAGACTAATTCCTGACGATGGGGCTGTTATGCTCACACATCCAGTTTTCTGCTTCTCCGGTGGGACTGATACATCTTTGATGTCAGAAGGAATTTATTACTCATTGCTATGTCTCTACATCCGGTCTCCTCCTTGGCTCAAGGTGACTCTATCCAGATTTGTTCAACATATAAACTATCCAGACTTTCTTGGCAATGACATCGCCTCTCAAGGCACTTCTATTTGAAATGATAGTTTATGAAAACAAAAGAGAGAAACACCCTCTAGTCAAACAAGGCTGAGTGGAAAGACTCTAGGAGATGAGAACTGACTGTGAATTAGGTGCACATTTGAGGCATTTAGAAAATGATTTTGGAAGAATCTAACTTCAGCCCTGACTTTTTTCTAAAGTGACTTTAAGTGTCTCAGTGAAGAGAAAGTTTCACACTGAGAACATTTCCTGGCTACATTTTTTTCCTGGCTACATGTCTGATCTGTTGACCACAGACTGAATTTTGATGTAATACAGACATCTTTAGAGAGAATTACATTTTTTTATATTTTTTGAGAGAAAAGCATAGAAATATAGAGGGGGATGAAGCATCATTAGACATGAAAACTGATTTACTTTTTAGTTCTTGTAGCATTGACAAGTGAGAATTTTATTGTGAGAGAGGGGGGAGAGAGATATCTTCAACTTTAAACATCTTATGAGGAGATATGTTAGTATAAACTTTGTATAGAAAATCATATAATTATTCAAGAAAAAATTCATTTCTGGGTACTGACTAACAGCAAATCAATAACCAAGAATTCATGCTAGTACACTATAAGAAAATGAGTTCAAACATATCAATTTCAGAGTTGTAGTGTTTTCCCTTCCCATCTCAGCTTACAGTGTCATGGTTTCCACACACAGTGTTTTGAAAACTGCAAAGAAATCATTGCAAAATGGCTATTCATTGGTGGCATCTTGTAAATATGCATTAATTTTTTTGGAAGGCAGACCTGATGTTAACCTACTGGTCATCTTCCTTTAACCAATGAAATATGACCTAAGTCAATTGACATGTGTGTGATCTGTTGCCTTCTTTCTCTGTCATAATGATCTGCAGTGTTACAAGAACTGGTTATTCTGCAATTTGGGTTCCAGAGTGAGGAGGATATAGATCTTGGAGCCACCAGCTTTTGATGGGGAAGGGCAAGTAATAAACTTTATCCTTTAAGTCACTGAGATTTAGGAGTTGATGGCAACTACATCACTAATTAGCTCATTCTGAAAGATATGACATATCATCATTGGACCATTCACTAGTAGTATAAAAATCTGAACATAAAATTTTTGAAACTTACCTTTCAAAGAAGCTTGAAATTCGGCAAATTATTTCGCTGCCCTGGGATGGTAGAAACACCCCTTACCGTCGTCTTCTCTCTGGGGGGATATTTGGTTTCTGTACAACTCACAACCCATTTGAATCAGCAAGTTCTGTTGCCAAAAATTTTAATTGCTAGTTAGAACATTCTTAAATTTGGGAAAAAAATCATTTTCCTGAAGGTTAAGCTGTATGCTAATAGGAAATATCCTCTGAGTCAATCAATTTTACTGCTGGACAACTATAATTATTAGATAGGATTTTCTTATATTTAGCGCAATCTTTCCCTTGTTACTTATTTTGTTTTTTTTTTTTTTTTTTTGCAAGTTCTGCCACCAAGAGAAGTTTACATCAATATTATTCCACCATTCACATGATAATTCTTAAAATATTTGGAGATAGCTGTCATGATGCCCTAAACTCTATCCTCTAGCCCTAAACATCTGGTTTTTTTTTCAATAATTCTTTGCAGGGAAACTTTGTCAGCCCTTTTGAAATTAATCGCTCCCTAGCAGGAGACCTACTTTGCAAATGTCTCTTTTAAGGTACAAGAGCAAGTGGCATGTGAGAAAGGAATGGAAGTTTCAGGATATATGGGTTTTTTCCCCTCGGTATTGTATTCCTGTTCTTACAGCCTGGGTTTGCATTTGCTGGTTTAGAAGTTGCATCAATCTCAAAATCTGTTACGAAACTGGTTTCACTACCTCTTTTCTTAAATTCTCAGTTTTCTGAAAACAATGAAGACTTTCTATTAGTTTTCAGTATTTATCAAACTGTTTTAGAGTAAATGTTAATAAACGGATTCAATATTTTGCCAGTTTAAGCATTGAAGCTTATGTGTGTTTTTTAATATTTTTATAAGGGAAATATTTTCCTTTTCCCTTAATTTATTGGATTTCTTGAGAAAAAATATTTCTGTGATTTTCTAACTATGCAGCATAATCACTGACATCTTTATTTTAGGTATGTCAAATAATTAAATAATGGATATATTTTTATGTGAATTATTTCTACATAGACATTTTTCATTCCATTCTAGTTACTTCTAAGAGAATAACCTGCTCAAGTGAATATCATTTATAAATATTAAACAATATTAACAATAGCAAATAATAAATTAAGGATAATATGATGAATAAATTAAATATTGTATAATATACAAACGCAGGTAAAAATGAATGATCACACTTAAATGTTAAAGTGGTGTTATCTTCTCTGTGGGCTGATGTAAAGGGACAATTTTAGGTTCTGATAATATTTTATCACTTGATTTGGGATCTAGATACATGATTGATCAAAAGTCTTCTGTCTCTATGTTGATGATGGCTATAGTCTTCTGTAAGTAGCTTACAGAGATAGAAAAAAGGTAAAATCTATTTTAAGAGTTTTACTGGAGAGAAGGGTTATTTCATCTACGCGACTGCTCTTTTATCACTTCCATGTTGGAAAAGGTTATGGAATCACTAATTTTGTTACTGCTAAATTAATACACCAGCAACAAATGCCCACCCCCTCCCCCCTGTGGAAACTGGTACCAGATAGAACCAAGATAATTTTTAGAAGTTGGTTGTCACTGGGCTGTGCAGTCTCTTCACTCCCCCTCCCACTACTCTTTCATGCCAGAAAGAGTAATACTTCTTTACATAAGTGGCTAAAGACTGTTATATTTCTTGATTCTATTGGCTGCAGGCCTTGCCTGATGCTTTCATACATCTGTATTGAAATCTGCTGAAAGTGACAGGATGTGCCCATTAAAAGCAATTTATTGCCAATTTGCTTCAAGACTTTGGACCAAACCATAATTAATAGACTGTTACAAAGAATGGAGCCAGTAGTGCTGGTGACCGGAGGTGGGAGTGATCAATACAGAAAAGCAATGAGAGAGAAGAGCGGAAGCAGACAAGGCTATTCAGATAAAGTAGAAGGTAGAGAAGTGGAAGAACTGTGGGAGGAATGACAAATGAATGGCCTCAAAGCCAAAGGGACAGATGATCAACAACAGGTTGCAATGATGACCCTTCTCTCGCCATCCCAACCCCACCAGCTCCTAGGTCCCTAAGTCACACACTCTAAGTATCTCAGGTCCCGACCTCTGGATTTTTTCTCACCTGAGACCCTGCTGAGGCTGCAGTTACCCTTATTCAGGAGGCAAGGACATGGCTCACAGTCTGTGATGGGTCTCTTGGGATGTCAACTGGGTCAGCTTGTTTATTAGAATATATATATATGTATATGTATATATTATATATGTGTGTATATGCATATGTATATATACACATGTATATGTGTATATTATATATGTATATATTAGAATATATATGTACATGTACATGTATATGTATATGTATATGTATATATGCTCCTGAAATGAATTCCAAGCTGAAAATTCTGTTTGGTGTGTTTGATTTTGTCAATCTATCTCTCTGGGATTTAGTTTGCACTTTTACAAAAACCCCATCATCTCTGGTTCAGGGTTTGGGATTGTTTTCAGACTCTGTTGTCCCATGATTTAAAGGTTAGTTTATAGAGAAACACATTTATTTCTTAAGGGTCGACTTTATGCCTGTTCTTTCCTGGAAAAAATAGGATTGTATAAACAAGACATGCACTACCTTCCAGAAGGGATTTCAAAGAAGACTCTGATTTCCCAGATAACTAATTCAGGAAGCCGTTGGTCGAGGAACCCTGAGGGATCTTAGTTAACTTTTAGATGCTGAAATGGTTGACTTTTCTTCCATTAGGTGTGACATCAGCAGTTCTAGATAGCTGTTGTTTGCAGCCACATACTTTCTTTGGTATGGCAAATGCAGATAGAAGATGTGTCTCATGGGAGCAGGAGAGTTGCAGAATATTCTCAAATAACTTTTAGAGCACACAAATAAACTGACGGACATCATTGAGTGTCTCACAGAGCGACCGCCATGTGCCCATGGTGCGAGAACGGATTTCCCCAGATGCTCTGGCATCAGCTTCAGCTCCCTTTTAAGAGCAGAGTTGAGCTCTCTGGGAGGGTATTACTTCTTCTTAATTGTTTTTTCTGCTATCTCAGGCTATCCCACATGCTATTCTGACTACTTTAGAGGCCTGGGCAGCCATGCTCCATTCATCATCATCAGAGTGACAAGAAATCTCCACATTATAGCCAGTGAAGGGGTGTTGCTTTGTTTCTGTTTCATGTTGCAATTTAAATCCGACCAAATGTGGCAGATTTTCTGCATTTTCGGTGCATTTTAGGTAGGGAGAGTTTCCACACTTACTAAATTATTGTAATATAATACATTTTATTCCATGATAATAGGCTGGAAAAAAATAAAACCTTAAAAAGAGCCTGCATTTAAATAACATACTGTTGCAGCAAATGATGTATTAACTTTAAACAAATACTATCTCAACTGTTCTTTTTCACATGGCTGATATTTTAATGCAGGTGGTATTCACTTCATATAATACTTTCTATAAAGTTGCTATTGGTACTATTAATGCTAAAATTCTAAATCATCAGTCAATGTACATTTGCTGTGGGAAATACTGTTTCCCGCACCACCCTAGAGTTTGAATAAATACTGCACAACTCTTTCACAAGCAAAAAGAATAATACCAAGGAATACAGAGCATGCAGTTAAATGATTAAATATCTGGCTTAAGTGCATTTGCTGCAGGGCTTGAAAGTGGGGGAGGGGGCTAGGAGAGTTGGAGTAAAGTATGATGGAGCTAGGTTGGTTTAGATTTAGAAGAGTGGGAGAAAGTCAGAAAGTATTTGGACAGACTTGAATGTGAGGCTTTGAGGAAACTGAGAAGAGCTAGTATAAGAGGGGGAGAGTAGAATTGGTGACTAGGGGAAATTGGGAGGGAAGATCATGAAGATGAACACCAGGCAGGAAAAACAGAGATGGACAAGAGAATGAACATCGGTTGGTTATGGATCGCAAACAATAATGAACAATAGTTGTTATTACTTTCATCTCATTTCAAATAGGAAGTTTACATGCTAGTCTCTATGATGCAACCCTCAGGCCGCATGGATCTGCATGATTTTTATTTTAAAGATGAGAAAACACAGAATGAGTTGGTAGATGATATCACGCAGGTATTGCACAGATGGCCAAGGTTTAAAACCAAGTAAGTGAGATTTCTACAATCAAATATGTAGTGATGTAACATCGCAACGGGGCGCTAGACCTATAGATTTACAGAGCCCATGTCAATCATTTTCCCACTATTCAGATTGACAGTTGGTGGCCACAAGCCTCAACTAAGTTCATTATAGTTGAAAAAGATAGGGAGCTAACATGTCTTGAGCGATTGCTGTAAGATGTTACCAAAGGGGTAGGTGAGGGTGGAGGGTGAAGAGTTGAGGTGGCCAGTGTGCTATGGTGGGTGCTTTGGTGCTGAGTGTGGTGCAAACACACCTATACCCCTAAATCCTACATGGTGTTGTCAACCACATTCCCTTAATAAAAACTAATGTATGTATGCATTTATTCATTTATTTTTAATCAAATCGTTTATTTATATACAAATTTCACATCTTTGTAATCCCCGGGTTTCACCCCCCACCCTCTCTGACTATTCCTATTCTGCCCAGGGAACTAGAATTGAAATTCTAGGTCTACATGATCGTGACCTCAAACCCACAATTCTTGCATTACTTCAAACTAATGCAAGCAGGAAGTAGCTTGCACTTCATTTCAGTTCATTTTGAATTACTGATTTTGAAATGCTTCAGTGAGCATTTAGCATCACTGCTTTTTTTGTTTCTTGATTTGGCAAGTACTCAAGGAGAAATAGTTGCTCTTCATCTCCACAGTGAGAAGCACATTCCATGCCCCCAAGTAATCATGGAAAGGCAGCCACCCTGCTGAAGTAGGAGAGGAAGACTCCCTTCCAGTTCAGGAGCATTTAAAAAAAAACTTTTGAAGGGAGCCAGTGTAGGCTTCTTAGTGCTGAACACAGCATGTCACATTTTATTACAGTTAAAATTGAGATAAAAATTGTTTATATTGTTTGTATTGTTTGCAGAGAGACCTTCCTACCCTATGAACTTCATTCAGTCATAAACTTAATAATGGGGTCTTAAAAATTAGTGCCTAAAGTTGGTATTGTAGAAAAAAATCATTGAATTTTGTTTTTGGGTAGGGTGGATGTGAGCATGAAGATGGCTTCAGGTTCTATTTGTATTAGTATTTATATTAATATTTGTATTAATTATCTTTTTTTTTTTCTGTAGATTCATTGAAGCTTCCAGGTACAAGTCTTCCAAATCCTAGTTCTGCTATTTATTACACACTTATTACACTGTAATCACAGAAAATTTATTAAATAATTGTGGCTCTACCTAACATTTCTCTTAATGATGGTTAATGATACCTGCAAGTTTGGGTGACCCTAGACAAAGGTTATAATCTTCCTAATCTCCATGCTTGAACCAACTTGTATCACTTTTCTATGGAATCCTTAGTTTGAGTACATCATTTCTTCTCACCAGTTCTTGATTAGTCTTTGAAATTTGCTTCTCGGAAAAATCCTCCTTTTCTCTCTTCTGTTCATTTCATCTACTGGAAGTTCCAGGCAAGTTTGATTCCCTCCCAAAGCCTTTCGACTTCTACCTTCTTTCAAAATCTCCTGGTCTTTTCTGGGAGGTGTTATTCCTTTTCCTCACCCCTTGACAGTTGCAAACTTTGGCATCTATTTAACGCTGCTTTGGGCTTTGGCATGAGTATTTCATGCATATCTTTCTCTTTGCAATACGATTTTAAATGCCTGAAGTCCGTGACTGTCTATTTCCTCCCATTTCTCACTGTGCCAAGCAGAGAGATAGGGACCGAGAGTCTCAAAATCGCCATGTTAATATACCCTAACATTTTTAATCCCTTTACGACTGTTTTGTGCACAGAGTCAATGCTGAATCAGCCTTCCAGTCCTTGCTGACACTAATCCTAATAGCAGCACATTCAAAGAAAGCAACTTTGGAATCAGATTTGCTCCTGTTCTTGAGCTGCAAGAATTCCCATGAAAACAAACAAAAACAGTGGTTGTGACAGAGTTGTGCTCTCCCCAAATGGAGATGTTGAAATGCTACCTTCCCATCACCCCGGAATATAATGGTCTCTCAACAGCAGCTGACTTTGTGGCTCTGGAAATGTGATACTGAGGCTTGTGGGATCTCCGATAGCTCTGAGACCACACATCTCAACAGCATATTACTGTATTGAGTGCTCTAGATCATAGCAGTGCAACTGAATCAGCATTTTGGGGAGCAGGCCCTGGATCTGAGGGACCTAGGTGGGTTCCTTCTTGGTTCTCGTCTTTGGCAAGGAAATAATTCAATGTTGAGACCCAAGTCGTAGAAGAGCAGGAGATGTTTTGATGGATGGTGAGAAGGAACAGACAAGCTCTCCAAGTTGAGATGGGTCCAGAGTAGGTGGCCACTTTGGGGGAGAGAAGTAGGTGCTTGAGCAGGCACAGTGGACAAGGAGTGAGGGTTGGTTGTTGAGTGTCTCCATGTTGTGTCTCTTGTTGATTGGCTGAGCCTATGGGTATCCTTAGGCTACTGAGTTAGCAGGGTTCCCCCAGGTTACTAAAGCTCACTGAGTTCCACCCATGGTACTTGGCCTACCTTCCCTAAACTAGCCTTGGGCCATTGTTTAGCATTGTGTTGGAATTCTGAACTCTCCAATTGGACTGATAAATGGACTGAGACCTGGGGGGTGGGGACTGAGGGGAAAGGCTGCCCTCCTCATTTCATCAGTGTTTTTCTCAATCAGACTGACAAATAGACTTGGGGTTAGAGCACCCTGCTCTGAACTGACAGTCTGTATCCATTTCCTAGCTCCTTCCATCACAATGGCATCTGTGGTCCCACGCATATCTAGATATAAAGGGCACAGTGACACTGCAGCGACAAAGGTCAACAGTGGTGCACCTGCAGAGGGAGTTCATGTCAGTGGAGCTGATAGGTCAGGAAGATGCTCAGAGAGGACTGTGCAGGAGCAGTGAGTGATGACAGGCCAGGGCATCATAGCACATTCCCATGGATGTTGTAAACACCGGTGCTTAGGCAGCACTACAGTTCTTAAAAACAACTTTTTCTCCAGTGATACATTCAGTTTAGCTTCCTGTAGCATTTTGCTGTATAAATGTTCTGCTTTTTCAAACTTTTGACTCTTCTCTAGCAGCACTTAGCTTAAAACATAAACACCATGCATAGCTGTACAATTATCATTTAATATCCAATCTGCTCTTGTTCCAATAGAATACTATATCATATATATATCATATATGATATATATATCATTATATATATATATATATCTATGCATATTCACAACACTTCTTAATATATTACTTGTTAAACCATGTTAGCCTAAGCTTACAGCACAGGCACCATCCATACTGTCTTCTCCTGGCAAAGCTCATCTTACTGGAGACTCTTTGCATCAGGGATTTGCATAGAACTACTCTTCTGTGATAACAACACCTTCTTCTGGAATGTTCCTCTTTTCTCCTATAGCTTCCTTTTTTCTTGCCTCTGTTCAGTGGTATGCTCAATTCCTCTGCAATCTGCTCCTCTGGGGAAACCGCCAGTAGCTCCTCAAGTTCATTCTCACCCACACCCAGGTCATAGTTGTGTGTCACCCTAAACACAACTTTGCTGATTTCTGCAGCATTCCTGCTCTGGGGAAGGTGTGAACTCATGGGTGAACTTCTTGAATGTCTTCTTCCAGATGTCACTCACACAGTCTTTGGTGGTCTTACACCAACTCCAAGCAAAGTTCTTGGTGAGATTATAGATCTTTTTTCTTCTTCTTCAGTTGCCCCAACATCTGCCTTCTCAAGAAGTAGGCCTGAAAATTACTATCCTGCCTTGAGCCATTGTTTTCTGTCAAAGAGATGGTGTTTGGAGGAAGAACACCATTTTGCCATTGGGATATTTTTGTGTCTCAGTTTCTCTATCTGAGAAACAGAGTCAATGATTGTATCTTTCCATAAAAGTTGTTGTGAGAATGACATGCATCTAATACTAGCACTTAGGATAGTCTTCAGCACATAGTAATGAATTCATTCGAGCTGTTATTTAAAGAGATTTATGTTTATTATTTTATTTGAGATCATTTAAAATTGCAGTACATAAATTTGAAGTTACATAGATTTCTAGCAACCCAAGTAAACATATCTTAGTACTGGAATTTAGGGTTACCTAGCTTTGAAAACATATTTCTAGTATACTAAAAAGTTAAATTCTTTATCACTTCATTGGATGTATACAAAAATACACACATCTTTATTAACCAAGAACAAGTATCCTATTAGCACTTGGCTTGTCAAAGGAAAACATACTTTCATATGCTTTGTCAAGTTCCCTGGGGTGCCTGAGTTCCTTTTATTTGGAAACCTCAGTTGGTGGGTCTTGAACTATCTGGTTGAATTAATGAGCCAAATTGGTATGTAGTCCAGAGTTGACGAATGACCTAAAAAAATGATTTCAATTGAATATTTTTATTATCCATGGTTTCCTCCTAAATTAGTGCTATAAAGCCAAGGACACATTTTCAAAGGCATTTCTGTGATTTGAGATTATTACTGTTCCTGCCCTTAGATTTTTTTTCCCCCAAGGGGGTTGCAGATCCCACTGCCTTTGCACATTGTGAAAAGCTAATCTGTTATAATATGCTAATAAGCTTTAATATGGTGTGGTCTTGTGTTTATAAGCACAAACCTTGTTGTAAATGTCAAAATCATTCAGATCTTAATATATCCCCTGTAGTGATACATTAATAAAGGCCATAGGAGCAAGTACTGTAGGTAGTTATTTCTTAATGGCAAGGATCTTTTTGCTATTTGATGGGAGATCAAAACCCAGAGAGACAATAAATAGTCAGCATTTTAATTTCAGAAAGTGATATTTGCTCTCCCCACAGCAGGAGAGAATTTTCTTTGAAAAGCTTCATTTATTAATCGACCATGATCGTGCCAAGGACATGACAGATATTTTTACTCAGAATTGTCAAATAAATGAATGAATGAATTATACCATCATTGTGTTGTCATTATAGGAGATAGTGGCAAAAGTGATCTTTGAGTTCTTCCAGTCTTCTGTGGTTATTCTGCAGACAACTGGGGCCTTGAGCTTAAAATCATGGTCAAGACTGAGTCAGAACTAAGACCCAATTCATTTGGCTCCAAGTCCAACTTTACATTTCATTTTACACCATCCATCATCATGGTTGGATGAAAGGTATCTAGTTCTTCAACTTAGTTATGATTTGCTAAAAATAGAATTTTTGAGAAACATACAGAAAGTATGAACTGGATTAAATTATTTTGGGTATTCTTTTTTTTTGTATCTTTAACATTCCTGGGGGTCACTCACCACCTCACCTCCTTGGCCACTCTAGCTGGTTCCCTCCCACAGTTGTGTACTTTCATTTGGTTGTCCATATATCAGTGAAACCATTTGGTTTTTGTCCTTTTCTTTCTGACTTGTTTCCGCCAGTATGATTTCTTCTAGGTAAATCCATGTTACCAAAAATTCATCAAATTTGTCATTTTTTATTGATGCGTAATATTCCATTGTGTATGTATACCACATCTTTTTCATCCAGTCATCTGTCTTGGGGCATTTGGGTTGTTTCCAGGACCTTGCAATTATAAATAGTGCTGCAATAAACATCCGAGCACAGGTGTCCCTTTGTACCCACATTGAGGTCTCTTTTGGGTAGATTCCCTGAAGAGCTATTGCTGGGTCAAATGGTAGCTCCGTTTTCATTAGTTTGAGGGTTCTCTACATTTTTCTAACGAAAAGGTCTCTGACTATAGTCATATACTGTATACCATTTTTCCAACCTTCATCCCAGCAACCTCTACCTTTTCCTTTTTGTGCTCTTTCATGAACTGGCCTCCGCAGGGCAGCAGTCACTCTCTTGAATTTAAGAGACCGAGCTTAAAGCAAAAAAATGCTCCAAAGTTCACAATCCCCATGTGACAAAACTCAACCAGTCAGTACTTCCTACTGCCACTAGGAGGCAGCACCATCAAGCAATTCAATCTTTTCTTATTTGATGCAGACTAAAGCTGACAGGGAATAGTGAATTGGTTGTATCTTGTCCAGAGGGACATCACCTCAACTCACTTCTGCAAGGTTTGATTTTGGGCACAGTGGTGATGTAAGAGAGTACAACTCGTGATCACACTTTGATCTCCAGGCTGAAAAGGCATGTTCTGTGGCTCCCCATGTCAGTTAATTCCTGGAAGAAATAGCTTTAAAGGAAATGTGATGAATTTGCCCAGGAGAAGGCCCAGATGTTCCCTAAAGGAGGCTTTCATCTGACTACCTCTGTCTTCATTTTCTAATGTGCAAAATGGGGAGAATTGTTAAAGTAGATTTCCTCCCTAGAATACCTTTCCTGGCTAATAGCCTATGCTTCTAAGAGTGATGGACAAGAAAAAAATCGAACTTATCTGCAGCAGTGAGACTGCTGAGAGAATGTTTTACGGTTCTGTGTAGTTTTAACGCCAATACCGGAAGAATCACGGCTGAGTCAAAATATATCAGTTCACAAATATGGCACAGAGCTTCCAAGTCTGGGAAAATCTTGTCAGAATGCAAACTCAGTCTTGGTGCAGATCCAGAAATCACCTCCTATCTGTAGACTTTGAGGCACTTGAATGGAAAGTCATTTCTGATATTTAAAGACTTGGCAGCCTCCCTCTTGGAGATTTGTAGCTGCTGTGAGAGACGACTGATTTCAGAGATGCATTTTCGTTGTTTTGGTTAACTGTGAGCAGGTATCAGAATGAATTGCTGAGTGCAATAGAATAAAAGGAGGTAGGAATTTTCTACTTGTAGGATGTCTAAAGCCTTAAAGGAATTGTTTGTAAACTGGCTAAATATCACTTATAGCAGCCTAAGTGAAGGTTTCTTTCTTATATATAAAGGAGACTGGGAATTAAGTTGGAGGCCCTATACACTAAATGTGTTCTAGTTTGGGGGGTAAGAAATTACTATTGAATGCTTTTCTTTATTGCCAGTGACTTCTTTATTTATGTTAGCCAAAGGTTTATTTGTTAATAGTGCTCATGTGAAAATGAGTTATGCCTGCTTCAAACCAGTTCTTTAATATCTATTTGTAAAAGCTTCCCTCATCATCCATTGTGATCATTGTTATGATTGTTCTCATTTCTAGTAAGGAAAACTGAGGTGCAAAAACATGAAGAATTTGGACTGAAAATGTAGACATTATTGACTGATGTTATGGAAATAGGTACTTTCAGGCTTAATTCACACTGTCAGTATTTTTCATGGTAATTAAGATATAAAAGGATTGAAAACCAAGAAGCAAATGCTTCCTCCTCTGTTGGGGAGGATTTGGTTCCACTAAAAGAGGACAGTCTTCTATTGAGGTCAGGCAACACGTTCAACAGGGAGCCAGACATAAATCTTGAATTACTCTTTCTGTTGTTGACCTTCTTGGAAGCCAGTAGCATTTGCAAAAATATAATTCTGACTTTTTCATTTCCGTTTCCTAATGTGTAAAAATGGAGGTGATTATATAGTGGACTTTTTTTTCTTCACGGTGATAAAGCCACAAAGGCGCTTTTCCAACTGGCTCTAAAATCCTTCTTTACACCATTGACTTTGGTTTCCTGGCCAGTCTTTCCAAACCACATCCAGGGATTACTAGTCAACGAGGCAGCATGGAAAGGCACTGTTTGACTTCTGTGGCACAGTTCCTATTGGAGAGTTAACTGCTGGTTCTAAGAACGATAAGTGATCCCTGGGAGGGGAAAAAATTCCAAAGTAGCATGTTCATCAGATGCAAATACAAAAAGCATTGGATGAAGGCTATAGAGCTCCTTCGAGTTTACAATTAAGAGAGGATCCGAAGGAAAGAAGGCACCTGAGGTGAGACTTTAAAATACTCTTATTTAACCATCAGCCCATTAAGATGGATGATTAAAGGCATTGCTCTTCAATAGCTAAATCTCTGAAATGGGTTGGTAGGATATGCTTACAGGATCCTGTATTAATCTTAACCTCTTGGTTCTTAATCTTGATATCCATAGCAAATAGTGCATACTGATGGACAAGATTCAGAGTTTATTCTTCATCTCACTTTTCTTTTCAAGATGGAGGCATACCTTATGTTTACAACTGGTATCAGATCAATAAATTCAGACAGCTTGCCTTTTTTGGTGTGATGGCACAGGTCAATCTTTTTGTTATTATTACAGTGTTCCCTCTACCATTGCAGTGGTTGGGCATGTTGGGTCTAACTTGCCAATCATCATGTTTAAAGAAATAAGCTAATAAATCTCTTCTCCCATAAAAGAAAGAAAACAAGCCAACACATCAAAACGTGCCAGTGTGTCTTTCATTTGTCTGTTCCATTGCTGGCTTTCCCAGGGTTGACTTCTGCTGTTCAATCCCTAAGTCAGTTTAGGGTGGTTGGCAGGTCACAGCTTCCTCTGCCAAATTATACTCCTGTTCTTCTGTCCCATTTCAATATGACTGACTATGGTTTTCTGGTGCTCTCATTCAGTGCTGAGCAGCTGACAGAAAAAAATTCTCTTTGGATTCTTTAGTTTTGGATATTCTTTTAACACACACACACACACACACACACACACACACACACACGTCCCTTATTTTCTAGATGTGCAGCAAACAGGGCTCTTTGCTCAAGAATCATCTTCTCTGGTGACATGAACACAGGCTCTTGGGCAAGTGTTTGGTACCGACTAGTGAATAATGTGCCATGTATAAAGTCACATTTCATAAAGATTAATATTTTCTGCCAATGGATGTGGATGTTATTGCAGTTTGATTTTTAAATGGATTTTTCAGTTACTAATACACAATTTGGGCTCAGTGTTCTTATGTTTCATTTAGATCAAAAAGAAACAAAAAGGCAGCAAGAGTAGCAGTGCAGCAGGAGAAACCTCTGTGAGTAGTTGAGGAACACTGCTGCTCACATCCCCCTATAATCCTCCGAAGACAGTTTCCTGTGGCTTATTTCTTAAGAGTTGATTCTGTCCAAAATTTTTGGATTCTCATGTTTGTGGGGCAATCGCTTTCATGAAGGATGTTGGCTAGCAGAACCCCATACTTTCCATGTTGAGTTAAGATTTTCTCACATCTTCCCTATACAAACCAAGGGTATAGCACCGGATTTTAGTTTGATAAAGTCTTTCATAGAAAAGATAGTATAAACATTGCAATCCAAAGATCCATTGTCTAAAATAGAGTACAGAGACTTCAGAACCACACTGTCCAGTGGAAATATAATGCAAGTCACACTGCTAATTCTGAATTTTCTAGTTGTCACACTTAAAAAAATAAGTAAAGAAGCTGGTTGTTCATTTTAGTCACATAGTTTGTTAACTCAATGCATCCAAATGTTATTTCAAAATACAGTAAATATAATATAAAGCCATCAGTGTGATGTATTACACTTTTTTTTTTGATCCAGTGTGTCATTTATACAGATAGGCCACCTTCAAAACTAGTGACATTTTAAGTGTGCAATAAATAGTTGTTTATCTCTATAGCTACTGCGTTGGCCAGATAATGTCTAGGGAAGTGTTTAGCTGTTGTGTCCCTTATAAAGTCACTTCAAAAAAGTAGCTATTTCTGAAAGGTTTGTCTAATACTGGATAGCATTTAAATGGCTGAATTCTTCAAAAAACACTTAAAATTGCTCATTGAGAGAGATAGACATTCCATTAAGGCAGATATTCACACTTTGGTCAGCTGTAAGAATCCCTTCTCCCCAGTTATGATAATAAATATAATAGTTACTTGAATTGCCCCAATATTGTTTATTTTCAGAGACCATATTCTAGCAAGGTAAAATTTGAGCATTTGGTATCTCTGATTTTATTTTAGTCATTACAACTTTAAGAATTTAGGTTTCTTAGGAGACTTGAAATTTAGGTTATTCCCTCTGAACATTCACTGTACTAGAAATTGAGAGGGTGATACAGATAAATCTGTAAGGAATCATACTTTTTTGTATGAAACTAACTGTAGCAACATATATAAATAGATAGTAAATACAATAAAGAGTACAATGATATACACATTGATTAAAAAAACACTCACTTCTTTCTATGGAAATAAAAAATTCAATGGTGAAATTCCCTAGGAACAGTGCACAACTTAACAACTTATTCTTCCAAGTAACATGATCTCCTTAAAAGCTCTCATCTCATTTCCAAAAGGAAATAGAAAATCAATGAAAACATCAGCAAGTAAAGTAAGCCAGGTGCTTCAAAGAGGAAATAGAAAATCAATAAACATCCAGCAAAGTACATTCTATGGTAATATTTGTAAAGAAATTAATATATATATTAGAAGGAGAAAGTATGTGTGTTTATATATATATAATGTACAGATTCACTTAATGTGAACTATCATAGACGCATTAATCCATTAGAAGCTTTATGCTTTGATGCTTTCTTGGTTTGCTTTAGAAGCAGAGGGCGAGAATGAACATTAACACTCCAAGATAAAATTTGTTTTGAGATACATTATTGTAATTTAGATTCTATTTATACTTACCAGTTCTTTTCATTCTATATTATTTGAATTGAGATTTTATGTAAAACTAGCTATAAGATGCTGAAACCTAGGTTTCATTGTCATCTTCCTTCTAGTACTCATATTAATTTTACCAAATGTTACATCTGGATTTTTCTTTCTTGTTTAATTACTATATAAGTTTACTACAATTTTATCCACATATTTTAAAGACATGGCGTTAACGTCCCTGGAAGACTTCATATATTTATAGAACAGGCTTAATATAGAAAAAGAATTTAATTCATTTGAAATAGCTTTTAATCTATATAAATTAGAATGACTTTAAAATCACCTCTAGATATTTCAAAATGGTAAAACCTTTCAAATTATGAAATTGCATTTGAAATTTAATGTAGATATCATTTTTAGTTACTTTGATACACTAGGATGGGCAATAAAATAACTGTATCCTGAAAGATTTTTTAAATCCCATTTTAATCAAGAAAATGTGAGATATTAAGGAGAGGATTATTTGACTATTAACATAAAATTTAAAGTGCCATTTAATTTTTAAATAAACTTCACTTTAAAATCATTTTTTATTTACAGAAAAACTGTGGAGATGGTTACAGAGAGTTTTAACACTCCTACACAGTTTTATTAAAATAAACCATTTTAGAAAAAAAAACTTCATTAAAATAAGGATAAATTTCATATGCTATATTAATGTGGTAGGTTTCTTACAATTATTGAACCACCGTGGACTCAGTACTTACATGTCTATACCTCATTTGCATATTCATTCCCTTACCTTTTACCTAAGTTCATTTCTCTGTTCCAAGCTTCCCCCGGGAACCTGTTCATGCATTAGCTGTCATGTTTCCATACATTTCTCCTTGCTGTGACAGTTTCAGACTCTCTTGGTTTGGCTGACTTTTGACAGTTTTGAGAAACACTGGTCAGATATTTTACAGTACGTCCCTCCCATGGGGTTGTCTGCTGTTTCTGTCATTGGAATGGGATTAGGCATTTGGGAAAGGAAAACTACAGGGATGGAAGACATTGACATCAGAAGTGTAGGCTATTGGTGCAATTAAGTGCTGTTTACTTGGAGAATCATCTGACAGGGAATAGCACTGGACAGTTTTCTCCACTAGAAAACTCCTTCCTCTCTTCCCTTTCTACACTCTACCTTCAGAAATGCCACCATGGGCCATCCACACCGAAGGGGTGAGGATTTATGCTCCCTCTGCTAGAAGATGGCTTACACACATCAGTCATGCGGAATTCTTCAACACTGGAGATCTTGCCTTTCTCATTCGTTTATTGAGTCATTCACCTGTGAACAGATGGACTTGTGGCTGTCTTTATTCTACTTTGGGACATAATCCAACATTGTCATTTATTTTTCTTGCTCAAATTGTCATAGCATCAGCTCTTTGCACTGGCTTCTGGGTCCCTACTCATGACACATCATTGTAGCTTCCACGTTAGAAAATATATATTTTCCTCTCTTTGCTACCTCTCAATAGCTGAAAATTCTCAGGCTCTTCTGACCCTGATGCACGCATATGTCCTGCTTCCATCCTCATATCAGCCTTTTCTCCGAAGATGCCTCACTCGCTTGGCTTGAAATTCAATGAAAAATCACCATCTGGGTGGTATCCCAGGTCCATGCTACTGTCAAGAGCAGTGGCTTCCTGACTCAGCAGCCAGAAAACAAAGCATGTCTTTTTTTTAACCTCTGTTTTCTTGTGATTTCCACCACATCCTTTCGAACAGCGTAGCCCTTTCTTATTTTGTTCTTGTGGACTTCATCTTTCCTAGGCTGTGTTCAGGCTTGTTTGCATGGATGGTGTCACTCTTTGCCCACTTTTGTTTTACTTGGTGACATTTTACTTTTTAACCAGACAGACCTATTAGAGCTAATGGTCATTTAACCTACAAAGGGTAATAATAGAGGTTCATACTCGTTTTTATGGGGGCACAGAATCAGGGAAATTAGCTTAACCTGTGAGGTGAAGTTCATTTGATGAATAAAGTGTTTAGAATAATAAACAAATCATCACGTTCCCATTCTTTGACCTTGTGGATTATTTTAACTCTTCACAGAAGAAGATTGCTGTTCGTTTGCTCCTACTGTCCCCAAAGGTAAACACCTGTGCCTCATTTGAAAACTCATTTGTCCCAAAGTAGAATATAAATAGGCACAAGTCCATTTGAAAACTAGAGCCGGTTGACTTTTGATTCTTACATGATGGTTGTTTGACTTGATAGAGAATTTCTCCTTTTTTTTTTTTTTTGGTGGCAACAACAAAAAAAGCAAAATGGCAGCAACTTATTTCAACAGACACTTATTTTGTGTGTCTTCTGTCTCTGAGATCTGGGATGAAGAAGCCGCCTCAGACGCTGGGCTCTTCAGCAGAGTGACAATAAAGACAGACTGAACTCATAGCGGTCATGTGAGACGCTTCAGTTCTCAAAGCCCAACGCTGTTATTGAGTCACACTGACTCACGCAAGCCTCCAGGAGGTGCAGGGAGCTACATGATGATGGAAGACAGGTGGAGACAATTGCAGAACGACTAGGAGAGAAAACCAGTAACCCTTCTCTCCAGATTTGCCGGAGCACTTCTGTGTGAGGATGATGGGGAGCTGTGCAATTTAGAGAAACTGTCAAAAAAAAAAAAAAAAAAGGCAAGGATGCAAATTAAAGTAGCTGTTGACTTGCCCCTCGTTCAGCAAAGTCTACATAGTAGATGCTTGGCCCAGGAGCATTCCCTGTGCTGAAGACTCAAGCTTGTTCTATGTTGTCTCTCAGCGCTGAGTCAGAATAGGTCCTTTCAGGCAAGTTTATGGAAGAAGAGAGAAAAAGGGTTTGCATTCCCACCCCAATTCTAGGGAACTGCTGATTAGCTTATTTACATTTTATTTCCAGAACATAGTTACTTATTATGTGGAAATGCAATGGGATCTGTTCAAATTAGACCTCATTCTTTCTCTGCGACCAGCTACATTTTTTCAGTGCTGTGAAAGACGTGGGAAAAGAGTCTGAAGTCTAAAACATCCTAACAGGATATGGAACCACACCTTTGGGTTTAGTCATGCAAAACATAATCATATAAACATACCAGATAACATTAGGGCGGGAACATTTAGCATATGAAGTGAATCCAGAACCTTCCACATCTGGGGGCCTGCTATGAACTTTAAGTAGCAGCATCAGAGAGATCTAGGGAAATATATGCTATAACCATTTAATAAAACCATCACTGTAACTTGGTGAATATTTGCATACTTCTGTACTGTGAAAACAGCTTTGGGACTGTGGTTGAAAAGTTCAAAAACTCAAACGTTGAAGAATTCATGGTGTTTCAAGTGCCTGCATTCGCTCTTCTCTGTGATGTTTTCCTCCACTTAGTTAAAACACAGTTGGAGGATTTTGAAGTCTTGGTTCTGTATTGCACAACTAGGTCAGACTCAGCATTTCATATTTGGGATGGGCATACAATTGAGGACAGATTCTCAAATCCAATTGGCAGTAGAATCATCTCCTAAACAATGTATCCGATGCTCTGGGAACTCATCAGCTGTCTTTCCAAGTTGACCCGAATGTGTTCTTTTGTACAAGATGTGTTTCAACAGATTTTTCTCTTTGTTTCTTTTTACAAAGACGTGGGGAAACATGGACCCCTCCCAGGTTTCTTCTCCCAGCAATCATTGGGAAAATAACCACTTCTTTGCTCTCTGGCCCCCTTGACTGCTAACAGCATTTCTAGGGGATCTAACATTTGGGGTAGCTTGGGATCTCTTCCCCAGATAACCACGTCTGTTGAACAGCTTGGTCCGCAAATACATTGCCTCGCTGGCAAAATGCCTTCTGTGAATCGTTCTCAGACTTTCAATTGTGAAGGCAAATATGGAGAATAATGCTGAGGGCCATTTACTGTTCAAAAGGCTTCAGATCTGCCGTTGAGCCCCACTGATTGTAAGCCTCTGTCGCAGTCTTAGCAGCAGGCTTTGCTTTTTTGACAGCAGGAAGAGCTTTTTGGCCCACTTTCTCTTCTAAACTTTAGCTCCACTTCAAACTTCTGCCTTTTCCCCACCCTCTTTTGTTGAGCCCACGCTGAGTAAATAATCTATAGTCCATGATCTGCTGATCTGTCAGCCTTGTTAGTCAGACTCAGAAACCCCTAGTGTCGGAAACCTGCCTGCTAATATTCCCAGGTAGGGTTCTTAACTACCTCCCCCACTGGCTACCATCATCTTTGCTTACACACTTACAGAACTCCCTCGTAGCACACTGACTATATTTGGAAGAACTAATTGGTGGTTCTGGTGTCTTTGTTAGGAGAAAGTGACACTTTTTGAAGTTAATAAAAATCTCTTCAGCTACTGCCCTTTTATCAGATGTAACAAAACATTGTTTGAACAAATATGCTCTCAGTAGCGGTGACAGTTCATTTCTGCTTTTCCTAGGCATCAACATCTTATGAAAGAAAATGGTAGGAGAAGTTCCTTAAAGGCAGAAAATTGGTTTTTGAATAATGGCTGTTCCTGATAGAAAATTGCTTTTCAAATCAATAACTCAATTAAATGAGGTTCCAATTTGATTTGATCAGCATTTTTATGATATATACTTAAGTAATATATTCCTCGGTTGTTCTTAATCAACCTGTAATATATATTTCGAGGCTGTGCCAGCATTTTTCATCGTTTTACTGACTCTTTTCGAGGAAAGATGCAGATTTATCAAATATCACAATTAAGAAAGTGACTCTGCCATAATTCAGGTGTGACTTCAACAAAACTCAAAGGGATTCTATTCAGTTTTTGCTAATAGAATTTTTCTGAGAGAAAATAATAGAGACAAGGGGAAGATATGAAAAGAGAGATCATGCTCTCTTTAGGGAAAGAAAGTTTATCTCAGTAGAATAGGACTTCATTTCTCATCAGTCACTGAGATGCAGGAAAACTAGTTTCTAAACATCTGAATGCTTGTACAAGACATACTTGAAAAATTTTGTTTATTGCCCATTTGTAAATGCTGATGCACATGTATTTGTTTTCAGTGAAAACAGAGGATAAATATCATTCATGACCAGTCTTGCACAGGCCCTGGGATAGGTGGTGAGGAGGCAGGAAGACTCATTTCTCCTCCATATGATCTGTCAGCTATTCTCAGTCACTCCTGTAAACATCAAGTCTAATTAAAATAGACTGAGCACCTGGCTACTTTTTCAAAAGGAATCATGAAGCTAATCTATGATTGTAAGTGCTCTCACAGGGTATTTGGAAAATAATGGAAAGGGAAAAGTCTAATTTATTTATACAAATCTATGGACTGTGCTAGTTTTCTTTTCTTTCTTTTTTACTTAGATTTTTACACATAAGAATGGAACATATCAGATAGTGTGTTTGAAAAAAAAGTTTGTGTTATAGTAAGACACTCTTTGAAATTTACTCTCAGAATTTTCAGTGTAATGTCAACTGTTGTTAACTACAGGTGCAACATTGTATAGCAGATCTCTAGAACTCACCATCTTGCTTAACTGAAACATTTATACACTCTGATTAGTAAGTTCTTATTTCCCACCTTTCAACCCCTGACAACCATACTACTTCTTGATTTTATGAAACTGTTTCACAGATTTCATGTAGGTGGAGTCAGCAGTATTTATTGTTCTGTAACTGGTTTATTTCACCTGATCTAATGATACCAAGTTTCCCCCATATTACATATTTTAGGATATCCTTTTTTTTTTTTTTAAAGATGGCACATATATTTTTTATTGAACATTTTCTTTGTCTATTCATCTATCAGTGGGCTGTTAAGTTTGTTCTACATTTTGGCTATTGTGAGTAATGACATAGTAAAAATAGGGGTGTGGATATCACTTCTTTTGGGCAAATTCACTGGATCATATAACAGTTCTTATTTCTAATTTTCCAAGGAACCTCATATGTTGTCTTCCATAGTGGCTGTAGCTTTTCATTCTTGGTATTTTGTAATGGTTCTAATTTTTCTATATCCTCACCAAAACTTGGCCTTTTTGGGAGTAAAAGCCATCACGAGAGGTGTGTGGTGATATCTCCTTATAGTTTTTGATTTTGCATTTCCCTCATGATCGGTCACATTGAACACCTGTTCATGAATCTGTCGGTCGATTGCCTCTCTTTGGAGAAATGTCTTTTCAAATATTTAGCCCACTTATTCATTACATTTGTTACCATTATTAAATTTTGAATTGTAAGGGTTTCTTATGTATTTTCGAAATTAATCCCTTACATATGCACTTTATGAAGTTTTTCTTTTGTTCCACTGGTTATCTGATTATTTGACATACTAATTCGTCCTAACAATATACCCAATGGTTCATCAGATTTTTTTCCTTGCATAATAAAAAATGAAGCATGAATATATTAGATTATGTGCATAGAGGACTCTGAATGTGAAGTTCATGTGTCAGTAGTATACATATTAACCCAATAAAATTTATAGATCTGATTGCTTGAATAACTTGCCAGGTTTGAATAATGAGCTGTTATTGATAGAATTTCTATAGCATAGTATTTTGTGTCTAAATACACATCACTAAAAATGATGCCGTTGGACCTTATCAAACTCAGCAAATCTTGAGTGAATTGGATTGCTTCCTTCTTTTTTTTTTTTTTTTTGAGACTCGGTCTTCACTATTTTTGCCTGTGGAAACACAGGCTCACATTGCCTGGGGAACCACAAGCAATCCCCAGCCTCAGCTTCCCAGGTAGCTGGGATTACAGGCGCACACCACCACATCCAGATATATTTTTTTGCAACTAGGTCTCACTACGTGCCCCTGGCGGGACTCAAACCACAATCCCTGGCTCTGGCTGTGGCTTTCTAGGCTGCCACTTACAGGCATGCACCACCATGCCCGGCCTTCTAAGAGTCACTTATTTTCAGTTTGTCATTTGTTTAATAATCTCAGATCAGCCTCTACACTTCACCATTCTCCTCACTGCCTTATACCAGGGGTATGATTCACTCTGAAATATAAGTATCAGAGCATATTATAAGGTAATCTATGGGCATTTAATATTACTGTCAAATTTTCCACTAAATTTGAAAAATATGGTCTTATAATTCTTGTTCTTGAGACTAAAGTCCAAAATCTATATTATTAAAATTGGAATGACCTAGTTATAGAAAAATTAAAATTAAGGAATTAAAGTTTGAAGCATTAAAACAGATCAACAGAACTTGAATCCTCAAAGAATTAGGAAAGAAGTCAGAATTCACTAGGAATTCTTAGCATTTAAAGGACATAAAACTAGTCAGCTGATTTTTCTATCCACTTCCAAAAAAAATCACCGATATAATTCATAGTCAACAGCAAATAGTTTAAACTTTGTAGGCAGAGCATGATTTGTGTCTCAACTTCTAAACTTGACAGTTTTGGTGAGAAATACAAGATTACAACAATACAGAAGTGATCAGAGAGCAGATGTGAATGAGTTCTATAGAATTTAATTGATGGAAACAGTAAACTGGTTTTGATTTATGGGACATATTTTGTCAGCTCCTGGATTAGAGTACAGTGAGTAAGTAGGCATCATGTTAACAGTTCCTGCTAAGGTGCTTTTTGTTGGTGCGTCATGGCTTCCACAATTGAGGTCTGTTGTTCGTTGGAGAGACAAAAGCTGCTAGTTCCTCAAATCCATTTGAAGAAATAAATTTCACATCGACCTTCTTTCCCACAGTCTTGTAGTGTTATTGTGGTTCATACCGTTTTGATTGTCATTCTGCCTATACATGCAGGTCTCTTCAGATCGGTACTTCAATTCCTTTTCTTGTCATGATGTGGATGGAAAAGAATAATAGTAAGATAACATCCTTGAGTAGGTGGATGCTGCTGTTCTTGGATGATGGAATATAACCTAGAGCTCTAAATTTCCAGGTACCTGCCACTATCTCATCAATGGTCACATCTCTGTAAACCACCTTGTGAAGACACACTGGGAAAGAAATTTGCTCTTGATGGAGCCATGTGGTTCATTTTTTATTTCTCTTTTTTTGTAATGGATAGAAAAAGCAGCAACACATTAAAAAATTGTCCTTTAAATTCTAAGGCTTTCTAGTAGATTTTAACTTCTTTCTTAATTCTTTGAGGATTTGATTTCCATTGATGTCAAATAAACAAAACTTACAAGAATTGTTCAGGAGTTCCTTTAGTCTGTGATGACACAACAAAAAGATGAGACTTGGATTCTAGTTTTGCCTCCAGCTATTTATGTGACTTTGACAATTTCCATGATGCCACAGAGCCTCCACCTCCTTGCTCTGAATGAAACTGGGAAAAACAAGAGTTCCCAATGATCTTATTAAGGACTAATATATCTGTCCTTTAACATCGTAGATTTTTTTTTTTCTGGAAGTCTTCCTATCCTCTAAACCTTTTTTTTTCTCACATGGACTATTCCTATTATAAAATTGTCATATCAATGTTCTCCTTGTAGAGGAAAAAGGTCTTATGAAAAGATATAGAGTGCACAGTAGCATACATCCACCAACCCTCAGAAATTATGTCATATATACTGCTGAAGCCAGTAACCCCAAATTTCAGTGGCTTGAACGAGCAAAGGTATATTTGTCATAGACATTCCAGTCCATTGATATAGGTCAGTAGAGAAATGTCAGAAGTTCTCTGTCCTGTGTGCATATGGAGGGGATGAGGCATCTTCAGTTAGTGGTTCTTAGACTTTACTTTTGCCCACAAACTAGCTCTAAAAGCAAATTCAGAAAGTCTGGACATTCAAACATCTCTTCTACTTAAATCCTTAGCCTTGGACTCAGTTCCCTCCTCTTTGTGAGACTGGGAAATACAATCTAGCTGTTTCCTAGAGAAAAAGGAAACAATATTTGGGAAACAAATAACATTTTCTTTGCTATTTAAACACCAAGACATTTTCCAGTGTGGGTAGTTGATGGACATGCACTCCCAAATCACTGTACGTAGTATAGAGGTTTATCTTCTATTACTCAAGGAGAAGCGTGAGAATAAACCTTAGTCAAAAATAGTAGAAGCTATAATTCTAAAACTCTGAGAGATGGCCAAGAAAATGGAATAGGGCTGAGCTCTGGTCTCAAGACTACAACTGTGAATTGGAGTATAACTCAATCTCAGGCAGCAACCAACCAAAAGAAATATTGCAGAGAAAATTGTGGTTGGTTGTAGGGATTTTTCAGACATATATTCATGTAAACTGCCAGAACCATAAGTGCTAGAAAACCAGTTTTCTATAATAGAACCAATGAAAGTGTTATGTATTTGATTAATAGGTAGACACTCTAGGCAGATGCATGCACACGCACATACACCCACATAGAGGCTGTACTCTCCATCTCTCTTAGACTTACAAACTCAACTCTCACATGAAAAATTATTTCTTATATCTTTTCCCCTGGATTGCAATATTTATGATATATGGTATACTAGCACCTTTTAATATAGAGGCTATCAGGAACATTTTTAAGAATTATGGATGTAAGCAAGGAAACAGAATGTCCTTTATTTTTTTTTTTAAGGTTAGCATTGGCAAACTATTTCAAATAGTACTGCTTGCTTACATAAAACAAATAAAGAATTAGTACTAAATATATGTGGTAAAATGATATAGGCATCTAAATTATGTACTCTTCAAAAAAATAAGCTATTCTTTCTTTGAGAGTATATTTAACATACACCTGGCAGGCAAAACTTGATTAAATTTCTCAATCCAAAGCAGAAGATACAAACTCATTTGTTCCATCTGTCAATGTGTATTTAAACCATTTTTCTAGTGATGGATACTGTCATTGAGATACATGCAACTTGACAAGCTAAGCAATACATAACTTTTAATAAAATGTTACTCTTTCATAATGTTTTGCTACTACAGGTATCATAATGGTATTAAAATTTGAAATCAAAATTTACAAAACTCTCCTAAATTACTTTCTAATTCAAAATTTTATTTGATAATGTTCAAGATAATCTTTGAGTGTTTTTTGAAAAAATGGAGACATTCACCATTGCTTTTTAAGAAAAGTAGGCTCATGAATTTAAAACTTACCACAGGCTAGTTTTTCAGAAAAAGTGGACGATGGATTGGTGAGAGATATGTCAAAAAACAAAACAAAATCTCCATTATCTAGGAGAAACTTCTGCAATGTTGATTTTTCTCTCCTGTTTTAAATCTTTCTTTCGTTTTTGCCCAGTTTCACTGATGCCACCACCTGTGTTCATCCTGGCTCTAGTTTCTTGATCTTTTTTTACTAGTTCTATTTTTATTTTTTCTATACATTCATGACATTTGTTTATAGTGCAGTTTGCTCAGATACCATTGCGTTGTTTATTGCCAATTTCATCTTCTAATTCAGCCACTCTAGAATCAATGAATCCTTTCCACCATCTTGTTGCTGACTTGAGATAGGAATCTAATTGCAGACACTACTTGTCTAACTCTTCTTTGGAGTTATTCTTTTTAGCTCAAAACAACAATTAGGATCACCCCAAACAGCTCTCAAGTTGGTGATTAAGTTTAGGTTTTTCTCATCAACCGTGGAGCTTGCTTGTTTGAGTCTAAGGGCCCTGGAGCCAATAATCCTCTATTCTCATTCACACCAGAGATTTCTCATTGAACCAATGCTTGAAACGATCCAAAGTGTTTCATAACTAATGTACTCAATTTCAAATTAATTTGAAAAAAAAAACAAAAACAAAAACAAATCTTTCTTCCCTCTGATGTCCTCCCGAATCCTTCTGGGAACAAGGCAAATATAAAAAAATGTGTAAACTTGTTGTTGAATACACTTTCAGACGAGATCGGGCGTGTTCAGGGTGGTATGACCGTAGACAATTGTTGAATACACTTTCAATTCCCTCTTATTTTTCTTAAGTTATTTATTTATGTTTTTGTAAAGCAGTGTCAAGATTGTTCAATTTTGAGAAAGTAAAGTGCAGTGCGGGTCTCTGAAGGCTTTCCCTCATTCACCATTTATCTTTCAGTAAATGCAAATTACTTAATTACTTAAAAGAGCCCTGATGTGACCCTGCATAGGAAGTTACCTTTTCCAATCTACCAGAGGTCTTAATGTAAGTGAGGGGGGAAGAGTGTGGGGTGGGGGTTAATGCCTTTTTGCTGAGCACAAGGTCCTATGCATTTATTTTATTCTATCATTCCCTTTTATACCTGCCCCTCTAGACTATCTCACTCAGGTTATTGACCAACAGTTAATGCTATTTATGTTTTTAATTTATTTTATTCTTTATTGATTGCACATATACATCAGTGTATATATGTATACATATACAAGTATATATATATATATATATATATGTATGACATCACTGTCTGCCCTGAGCTTCTCCCATCACCTTTTCACCCATGAGCAATCTCAGTCTTGTGTAATGCTATTCTTGCCTAACAAGGTCTAAGTGTTGGGATCGCTGTGTCACACTTGCAATGATCATTTTCAGTCTTGAGCATGACCTTCGAAATCAGTCTTAATTGGTCAAACCAACTTTATTTACTCCTTTGTTCATGTGTGCATCGACTCACTAATAGATTTACTTTTCAATTAATGCAGTATAAGATAGAATAGGATGTAAGGGAACTGAATGATAAGGATCAGAATAGAATGGCTATTATCAAACTGATTATTGCGTCTAAGCTGTTGCTTAGTTGTTTATTATTTGTAATAGTATGTGTTATGGCATCAATAAGAAGCACACACCATTGCTCAAGATGAGGAATTTTTATTAAAAACCTATGATATGGACTTTAGAGTTTTTCGTAAACCTCTTGAAATTTTATGTTTCGTAAACCTCTTGAAATTTTATAGTTAACATATAAGCACATTTATATTTTAATCTAACTTTTTTTTTCTTTTTTCTGTTTGTTTGTTTGTATATCTCCATAGCTTCCATCAGGTTTTCAAACTGGGCATGTAACTCAAATTTAGGAAACATTTCTAGGAAGATTTATTTTCATTAGAAAGGCCTTCGTATCAGTGATGTCCAAAGTTCAGTAGCATCAAGAAAGTTTCTGATTATCCTTTTATACTAAAGGAAGTCATTTAGTTGGTAGGTTTAGTATATAACTCCTAAAAAAGAGATGTTTGACTACACTATCTTTTGAACAGATCATGTCTCCCCTCACTTAAAATTTACTTGATAAAAACATTTGCTTGATCTTTCAAGTCTTAGCTCTCTACTACACTCAGAACCTGGCAGATAAATACTGGACATTCATTCGCAAGGCCTTGGTTTCTGGGCATAATTCTGGGTGATTCAGAGTTGTCTTAGTCCTTACACAAACTTCAAGATGGAAGTTTCATTTTATTTTTTTCTTCAGATTTACACTGAGGTGCCATTGGTTTCCATTGTTTGTATGTGGAAGGATAGGATCCTCCCTCTTCCTGTGTAGTTATCACAGTATTCCCACCTCTCCCTTTCTACTGCACTCTTCCCTCCCTCCTCCCCTCCCCCACTGAATATTCTTGCCATAGTCTACTTTCAAAAAAAAAAAAAAAAAAAACTTTGTCAGCTTTTTCTGTCATTCACTTATAAGTGACCCTGTCAGTTTTTGGTATCTGTCTTTTGAGGAAGGGGTAATTTTTTCCTCAAACAAGGAAAACACAGGCTTAGAGGATTTCAGAGAGATACAAATTTGCCAGCTTCACAAGATGAGCTAGAATCGAATGTCTTCTGATGTCTGCTGTAGTTTTCAGAGTGCAAGCAAATGAATGGGATTCTAATGGAGGATTTCACTGTACTGTCATGCTTATCTTGCTTTTCACGTTTAGGTTATCAGTAGTAGCACTAGATCCTGCGTTCCGGTTTACTTTGTACATTATCTTCCATTGATCGTTTAATATGTTGTCCAAATTAGTACATGTTTGAATTCACAAGGGTGTTTTACTAGTAATGACTGCTTTCCTAGGGAAATCAGAATGGTTCCCTATAATGATACTCACATATTTTGATGGTTATCCCTCAGACAGGTTGGCGATCAAAACAGCGAATTTTTATTGGTATATTCTAGCTTTACCAGAAAGATAATTCATTTTCTCTATGTGAAGTGGTTTGTATAATTCTACTCTAATTTCTTGTTAGAGATCTAGTGGTTGTTTTACTAACAACTTTTTAGCTGAAGTTAGAGAAAGATGAGGGCTAAGTCAGATATAAATGTCTTACTCTGAATGATCCTTGGATCTAGGAATTGCTCCTGTTTTCAACATATATACTTTTAGAAACTATTGAAAAAGAATCATGAGGCATTGCACTAATTGCCTTCTTTGATTGTAATAAAAATAAGAGCCACCAAGACTACAAATAATTCTTTAAGTAAAAAGATACAGGCTTGAATATCAGCTTTAAGGTTGGATAACTTTGAAACTTTGGGCCAACTAATTTATGTCTTTAACCCCCAATTTAAAGGATTGGACTAGTTTTTGCTCCCTTTGCAAGGGTACTGAAATGATGAAATAAGGGAATATGCAATAGCCTTGAAAACTTAAAATGTGCATGTCTGTGGATATGCTTGCATACATGACTTCTTTCATGTCTATATTCCCTTTAAATAAAGATTCTATTATTTTCCTTTGTCATAGACTTATAACCAGCACATTTAAATCTAGTATATAGCTACACAAACTTTCTATATCTTTAAAATATTAAAAAAATATCAAAGACAGGAAATCCTAATTTCCTTCATGTAACTGTCTTCTACAAATGCCCTGAAGATGGCAGAATAAGTACACTTTGATGCACATGCTATTAGAAGTGAGGTAAGAAAAATATATGAGGTTAAAACCCTACATTTAAAGCAGGTCTTTTCTAAGTTTGGGGAGAATTTCTGTCTTCCCTTTTTTCCCCACTGCCCATTGCAATTCCATGACATCAATTTGCTTCATTTTTTCTGAAAGAGAACTACAGTCAGGTAACTGGCAGAAGCAGAGTCAGATGTGACTGATGAAAGCCACATTTGTTCATGTTGCACCACTGTATCAATACATTTATCTTTGCCATTGTAAGACAGCTGATAGGCCCATCTGTATCTTCTGCATAAGCTACAGTCCTTACCTGAATGCCAGTTTTTATAGACACATTTATGGGCATGAGAACTGGCAGAGAGGAGAAATAAGTCAAAAAATCTGTTTAATTAAAATTCAAAATAGAGTGGGGCCTATTCTTAGAAAAACTTTAAGTTGCGTAATTTCCGTGAGGTAGCATATGTAGGTCTTAAAAATGTATCTGTGTATCTGTATTTTGCCAACTGTATATTCTAAAATGTAGAGCTACAATTCACAAAATTGTGGCTATATGGGTTCTCTGCAAAATATAGAACTCTGATGATGTGTATGTCATACTTGAGAGTCAGAGATCACACATCTCAGCTATCTCTGAATCTTAACATTTTCATGTCATAGTAAAACCTTGACAATAATAATAATGCAGCATCTTCATTTATTAAGGATTTAAATCCCTAGTATAACCAATAATATACCTCCAGGTATTGACGCAGAAATGTAAGTTTATTTAATATTAACTATACATTTATCGTTTATATATGTATTTATCTGTACACCTGCTTTCATAGTAGCTTTACTAAAAACAAATGAAAAGTAGTTTTTACAAGTAAAAATATTTCTAAGCTGTCAGAGAACTGAATTTTTATGGATTTTGGCAAATTGTCTTTCATTGGGAGGAAACTTCTTTATGTTTGCAGTTTGAGAAATGAACTTTAGTCCCAACAAAACTGCTGTTTGATAAGAGATAAATTCAAGGATCCATAATGTCATTCAGACACCACTGAGATACTAGAGGGATGTCAGCAGTTTTGACAATTCAAAGCTAATTATAGACTTTGCCCTGTATCAATGTTCCAAGGCTCTTGAATTTTTTTTCATCAAAAATAATACTGTTTGGCTACTAATACATCAAAGAAAAGTCAATACAAACTTCTACAGTTTAAATGAATTGTTAAAATGTTGAATTGATTTGAAATTAGGGCATTTGGAATTTCATCAGCTGGTAGCAAGCTGGAATTAGGGCATTTGAAATTTCATCAGCTGGTAGTAAAATGACTAGAAGAGTGTTAGATCTTATTCTTGGATTGAAAGAAATGTTACTTTTAGTCAGAATATCCATATTTCATTGAGTTCACCTTTTTTGTCATTGCAGAGTGATGCTTTGTAGAGTAGTCAAATTCATAAAGCCTTTCTGCACTGATATTCTAACATGGCCTATTGATGTTAGAAGGGACAGATTGGTAACTTTTCTGTCATAATGTGTATTGATTCTAAGTTCCTCTGTGTGGCTTACTAGGTTCTCTGCTCTGTTTAATTTTATCTCCCAAGATTTCTCAAAATTCAATACTTGCTTATAATGAGGTCTGTTTCCCCAAGGTTCTTGAAGGCTGTTTTGAGATCTACCTACTAGAATCTAGTGATTTAGAACACTTGTCACATCCAATGAGCGAAACTACCACAGCTATATGATGATGTGAAAGAGCAATAATTATGTGTGAATGAACAATGTTAATTTAATGATTACTTCAAAATAAGAAAGAGTGGTGGAATTAGCTGAAAGGATGCTGATTTACTGTAGTGCTATTTCTTTGTAACTAATTAGTTGCTAGTGTTTTCTTGAATGGATTTTAAATTTGATTTTCAATGTATTTCAAAGAAGATAGTACTAAATAAGATCTAACTTGGTGGTTACCCTGATGAATAGAATCATATATTTCTTAACAATATACATTTCTGAAACCCTTTTTTATTTTGATGATCACATAGAACCAAGAGTGATAATGTTTTACATATTTGAAAGAGGAACATAGCACACTTCAAGGAAGAATGATGGAACATTTTACCTGAATTTACAAATAGAAAGCTTGAATTGATTTTATCTTAATTTTCTTCACTTAATTTGCTTTATGAAAATCTTTAGATTAATATTTGTTTTAGCTATTGCATTTTAAGTAGTTTTTGATATTCTCATTTTGTAGTATGGAGTATATGTTTACTTGTCTTTTTTCATAAAAACAGCAATTTGTAAACTAGATATACTTTTTAGTGTCTAAGGCCACCTATTAGAGAGTTTGCTATCTTCTATTCCAAAAGAGTTTAAAATGCAGTCATTATAATGATTTACAAGTCACATTGCTTGAAAAGAAAAAGCAACGTGAGTGATCACCAAAGGTTTCTTCTAGCTTTAATTTTGTGTGATTTTTTTGTTTTTTTTTTTTTTTTGAGACTAGGTCTCGCTATTTCTGCCCGTGGAACCGCAGCCTCATGTTGCCCGGGGTACCACAGACTCAAGAAATCCCTAGCCTCAGCTTCCCAGGTAGCTAGGACTACAGGCGCATGCCACCACACCCAGCTATATATTTTTTTGGAAATAGGTCTCCCTATGTGCCCCAGGCGGGACTCGAACCATGATCCCTAGCCCCAACCACTTCATAGGCTGAAGCTTATAGGTACGAGCCACCGTACCCGGCAGAATTTTGTGTAATTTTTCTGAATGAAGTTTGGGTGTTCCCAGAGCAATGCTATTAGTCATGGTGAGTTAAATTATTCATATGAGCTATCTCCTGATCTTGTCTAAATAATCAATGTTAGCACGCGTGAAGCTTTAGCACATCAATGTTATACCCCTTGGCAGAAATAACAGGGATGCATCGAAGGAAAAAACTCCAACTCCATTTGTGGAAGTGTTAGTAGTGAATCCAGTTAATAGCTCCTAGTTTTAGCTTCAGTGATGTCTTTTTAACTAATAAAGATTTTAGAAAGCCCTCATCTTCCTTTAGTAACACTGATTTCTTGAAAATATCTGGGGATACCCAAAGGATACGTAAACTCTAATTTAAAGGGTACCTGTGCTTGGATGTTTATTGCAGCACTACTTGCAATAGCCAGGATATGGAAACAACCCAAATGGTCCAAGACAGATGCATAGCTCAGTGGAATAGTATTCATCCATCAAAAAGACAAACTTATGTCATTTGCAGTAACATAGATGTTAAAAGGAATTATGTTAGTGGAAATAATCCAAAAAGAAAAAGAGAAATACTGGATGTTCTCTCACTTATATGAGGGATACAGGGAAAACAAACAAACAAGTGGACAAGAAAAATTTAAAACTGTCAACAGAACTGAAGCATAGAGCAAGAGAATGGGAGGAGGGTAAAATTGGGGGAGGGATGGGCATAAGAGATTAAGATGGCTGACAGGTGATAAGGGGGTAGGAGAACCTTGGGGTAGACAATGATGTAATACTTATCTATATCTACTTCTACATCTGCTTCTATAGCTACAGCTATGTCTATATATGTACAATCAATTAAAAATTATTAAAAACGTTGGGAATGCCAGTGAGAGCCTTATACAAGGCAGTTTCCACCACAGTTGCCGGGTCACTACTTATCACCATGATATTGCTTGACGACTTGGATGCTATCTTCCCAAAACCCTGAGGGCACAGAGACCCTTGTCGTGGCTTGACACGCCCTGGTCCCCACTGCCAGCTCCTTTTTATCTGCCATGTAGATCACTGCCAAGCCAGGCTTTCTCTAACACTGCATGCATCATGGCACATACGAATGAAGATGGTTTTCTTTTGGCCCAACTAGTGAAAAGTATTTAACCTCATCTATTTTCCCTTCCTGTTTTAAGTAAGAAAATGAAGAGCCAAACTCATAGCACAGTTGAGTAATCACCACCCAGCTGTTGTCTCAAGTACTGTGTAGACCAGCATCTCTTCCTTCTGTTTCATTACATTCATTAAGTCCACTAAATTTATCAAGTGTAGCCTGCTCTGTTTTACTCTTTGACACCTAACTTTGTTAAGTTGCTTCACATCCCTGTGGGATCAGGTGAGCTATAATTCTTAAACAAGTAGACCTCAGTTTTTGTTCAAGAAATTTAAATGTTTTCTAATTTCTACTGCAGCAGAATAAGATTTTCTATGTGGTTTAAAAGATTTTGCCTATATTTAATTTTATTCCTCACATTTTCTCAAAATATGCCTTCTAGTCTAATTAGGTCCATTTTCTTAAAGTTCTTGGAGCTGTCATGATTTCTCTCACATTCTCTTTCCCTGGAGCTTGTCATATTGCCTCGAATGCACTTTCTTCTCCCTCCTGCTAGCTAAATCCTTATTCAGTCCTTTTGGGACAAACTTACACCTTACCTTATTTATGAACCTATCCTAATTATTTATGGATCACCTCCATTAATATTTAACTTTTTGGTTTCTGTGCTGCAAAAAATAGCCCTTAAATTATCCATGCATTTTTCATCAACTACTTAATTATAGTATAAATTTTAGATTTTTTGTGGGTAGAGACTACATCTTAAACTTGTTTCCCAGATGTGTCTAATATAAGGTTAAAGACTCATTCAATAAATATGTTCCAGTAACCTCTGTTAACTGTTTCATGTAGTGCAGATTTTAATATCCCTTAATTAGAATATGTGACAAAACAAGTAATGCTGTCAACCTTCCTCTCCCTGCCTCTCCAGCCCTAGCCTTCCCTGCAATTCTGCCTAATGAACTATGAGCAGAAATGGCATGTCACTTCCAGTTGAGGTAGATATGAACTGATGTGTCTTCCCTGGTTTGTCTTCCTTCCTTTGTGACTTTAGAGATGCGTTCCAAATGGCAGGGTGACAAAGTGAAAAGAGACTCTATTGGATAGGTGGAGAAGATATAGACCTGTGTTGTTTTAACCATGGGGTTTTTGAAATCTCTTTCTTACGAACGCTGACTTAATTATCATCAGGTGTATGGGTAAAAAGTTAAGGAGTACATGTTTTAAAGATTTTTCAACTAGATGCATATATTATGTATTTTATATTATATATGGATATATTACAGAGTTTAATTATATTATATTAGTTATATTATTAATATCTGTTACATGTAATTATATAATTGCATAATACATATATCATTCATTCTGAATGAGCATCCCACCCTCATAGGATCCATCTAATCAGAACCACCACCACCCCACAGTCTAGCACTCCCGATCCATAATATTGGAGGTTAGGATAGAGCATATAAATTTCAGGTGGGCAAAATTTAGTTTACTGCCAATATCTAAGTAGAAAAGAGTAGGGAATTGAATATATATACTTTTGGTAGATTTTGTAATGCTGTATATTCAGTCACTAAAAATATTCTTTTTTTAAAAGGATTTTGACTAGTTATTGACACTAGAAAATTTTTAATGTTAAGTAGTAAATTAGTTATGAACAGTGTAGCCTACTTACAATGACTTGAATCTAGTGAAAAATGTGCTTCTACATTGAAAACAACAATATATATATATATATGTGTGTGTGTGCAAATAGTAAAATCAACAGCAACTATTTATGGAAGAGTTGTTAGAGATTTAAAAAAATGCTTCTACAACAGGAATTTCTACATGCAGAAATGAAGAATATATAGGAACATATGAACTACTAAATATTGTTTTTTGAGATATAATTGACACATATATTATAAACTTCAGATGTACCATGTGACAATTTGATATCTGTGTTCGTTGAACCTTAATAAACTATTTAAATAAACCTCTGTTGCACTGATAAGCAGAAGTCAACAAATTCTGCTCTAGTTATATTGGAATGAAAACATCGTCTTCGTGATGATTGAAGGTAAAACATCACCTTTGTGATGCTTTTACTTGTTATTACTTCTTAACAAGCAAATAAGAAATGTAACAGCTACTAACTTAAAAAGTTTTCATCTCTTGGACTAACCTACTTCAACTTAGTCATGAGGACAACGGGGTGAAGACCCTTTCCTGACCCCTTTCAGGTTTTGATATGTGTTCTGTTTCTTTATTCCCATTACATCTATTGTACTCCTGTAGACTGGTATTAAAATGTAATTGATTTTCTTGGCTGTGTTCCCTGATGGATTGTAACTCTGTACTCTTTGAAGTCTCTATTATTCCTCATCACCATGTTCTTAACATTTTAGAACCATGGTTGGCACATCAATGCCAGTCAATAAGTGTTTGTTGATTGAACAATGATTATCATGCCTTATTGTGAGCATTTGCCTGTGAAGTGAAAGACTCTCTGGAGGCAGGTTAAACTCTTAAAGCAATTTTGTTCTAAATTTCTGGGCTTTTCTGTCTACATAGTGTGGACGCCCTCTGTAAAAAGTCTTGGGCACCAGTTCCTGGCATTTAAAGATGAAAGGGATTTTTAGTTTAACATTTGGATTTATTTTTTAACAATAAATTTGAGCCTTTAATCACCTGATATCATATAACTTACACTTTCAAAGGCAAAGATTTTAATGGTAGACTTGAGCAAACTTTCTCACCTTTTTGAGACTGTTACAAAGCATCAAGTGCCCTGGTACTAAACTTTCCAACCCAACCTACCATTATGACTCTTAAATTGACTTGATAATGGTTCATTAATTTGTGTGAGAGTAACAGTTTTCAGGATGGTAGCTTTAAGTTAAATAAATTAATCCTGGTCACACTTACTCAAGCATGTGATTCTATTTGATTTTTATATACAACTGAAGCAAAATACAGAGGGAATTAAAATGAACATTTTGGAGTGTTTTCACTATTCAAATATAAATAAAAGTTTTAAAAGTCTTCACATTTGAAAAACTATTTCTATTAGCATAATCAAATATTCAGATTATCAACTTTTCCATAAAATGCTGATTTTAAACAGCACATCTAGATTTTAGATCTAGGAAAATACGCTGAACTTCAAACTGATTTTAAGAGCCTGAATGAATAAAAGGACTGAGGACTGTCTGGGGGAAAAAGCGAAAACCGCTAAGATTATTTCTTCTCTAGACAACATAGGTAATCTCTGATTCCTTCCCCACGCTGTTTGGTTTGTCCTCATTGCCATGATACCTAATTATCATGTGACAGAATGAACGCACTTTCATGGAAGAATAGCAAATGCTAAAAATGGTAAAAAGGCAATACCTGTGCTTGAATAATTTCATCATTGTGCATTCAAACAGTTTTGAAATCTGTGGAATTCCTGCTGGGAAGCAATGTTTTCTTACTGAATGGATCATTAAAAAGTCCATTTACTACAACAAAATGCACATTTTGAATGTGTATATTAGGATTTGTAGATTTTTCACTTCAACTATGGATGCTTGAATTTCATTGATACAATCTAAAAAGAGTAACACAAAAATTTAATACTAAGCAGTTACTGTTTTACAGCTTGCTCTATTCAAATGGCACTGATAAACAACATTACTTGTGGTTTCCTGTGTTAGGAAAATAAAATATTGTTTCTCAAATTCAAAGTTAAGGCATATCTTATTTTCTCTTGAAAGTTTTATGCTCTTACAGCTACTTTCTATTTTTGGAATAACAGTAATTCCTGTATTCCAGGGACAAAAAAGTCAAAACAAATAAGGCTTATGTGTATAAAATATATGTATATCTGAACTGCTGCATAAAATGCAAGTACATGTTATATATATTGCATAATATGGCCTCCTTAACAAATAGCCCAATGATTTAAAAATTACTGAAGTTCAAAAAATTAAGCTGTAGATAAAAAAATGAAGTTTTATTACAAAAATGTGTATGGAGTATTATTTACATTTTTATTCTAAATATTTATAAGTCCAAATATTAATAAGATTGTCAACATTTTTAAATGCTGCACTTATAATAGAATCTACATAGATACCTAAAAACATGTTCAAAAATTCCAATAAATTCACATATAATATTATTCACATGACTCTGAATATCTGAATAAATAATTAAAATTTAGTCCTAATAGCTATAATTTCCCCTGTGTGATATGAAATGGGAAATATTTAGTCATCTAGATAATTGATTCACTTCTTCATGTCTGGTATGTAATTCTAGGTATTGAATTATAGAGAATGTAGATGACATAAATTTTCAATTAGTTCAAGTTCTTTTTCCCTTCAATGAGCAGCTGATAATAAAATCTAGATCGTAGGTGTTACTTGTGAACTGAGACATTAGCTACACATTGAAAAAAAAAAGCATTGCTCTATGCATTTAGTTTTTAAAAATAACTTTCAAAATGTAGATTTTTCACACAAAAGAGTAAAATTTAACCAACAATTAAATGGAAATGTTAACAAATGCCCTGATTAGTATCTCATTGGCAAGTACAGTTGGTGAGCTCTTTTTTAAAAATTTATCTTTTTTATTGATTATATATCTTATATATACATTCCTATTTATATATTTTATATATATATTTACATATTTATAAAATCCATTTATAGAAATATCTTTTATATTTGCATAAAATATGTTTTATTTATATATACATTAAGACTTACATTTTATATATTTATATTTTTAAATAAATTTTTATATATTTTTTCCTTCCATTGTTGTATACCCCAAAGTTCTCCCACCATCAGATCACCCATGAACCATCATCATGATCTCTTGTATTCATTGTCTCTCTTTGGAGGCACTCTTTCTTTGAGTTTCATCCTTATTTGAAAATTTCCCTGAGGACATTCCTTTTCTAAGTGAAATGAATGATTTGAAAAAAAAAAAATTGAAACACAACTTTCTTTATTGTTCTTTTTAATTAATGAACAATTACTTGCAATATATTAGCACATCAGCACCAGAGATTTAATGATGCCAATGGAAGCTTGTACCTCCTTTGATACTAGTACTTTACAACTACCATCTCTGCTCTCATTAGATAAATTGGAGGTATTGTTTCGTTACATTATATTCATACAAAAAATTTTTTAATGTTTTCATAAATAACTAGGACAACTTATTTCTGTTACCAAACTGTATATTTAGACCTCAACACACTCTCTTATTAATAGACTCAGATGTAAGATATGCATTTTGAGAGCCTTAAGTTTTGTTATATTCTGTAAACTATATATTATCTTTTTCAATGTGGGATCCTTTATTAGAGAGTTGTTTTATTTTGCTTCCCCCCCCAAGCATTTTATTTTGTAAAAGGACTCATCAATATTTTATGAAGACTGTAATCTATGATCTTTCTAATGTTTCCAGTGATTTTTCATCTAGCTTAAATCATATTTTCTAAAACAAAGTTTAATTAATTAGTTAATTTTTGCATATCAGCCAGTGTATAAATATCTTAAACATCTGGGAGATAGCCAAGACTTGACTAGAGCTGCTTGGGGAAATACAGACTTCCTAGGTCAGTCTAGACATATCAGGGGTATCGTACATATACACAACATCAGGGCAGACAACTGCCGAAAATAAGGAAAATGTCTCAGATTAATGGAGATATTCATGGCTAGTTTGGAACAGACTTTAGGTCTTGCGAAGCCTCCAAGGTCATCAAAGATGCTCCTAAAGAGTTGGAGAGACATCCCAGTGTGGAACGTAGAAGTAGGTAGAAAGATGGAGCTTCAGATAAGAGGAACACCTCCTAAATTTAGCCCCCTCTGACACACTAGAGGGTGGGCAACAGCACATCTCACACCTGTAACCCAGCTTCCTAACCTCTTTGGAATGTCCCAAGAGACATATGACCTATTAGTAATGGCTGTTGCCTCCAATGGTAAATTCTCTTGTTACCACGCATCCCCGCATCCTGCCTGCTGCATGTCACTTAGCTTTGTTCTTTCCTCATTATATCATTGTAACATTTCCTGGCTGGGGTATATAAGTGGCATCACGACTTTATTAAAGTTGGACCTGGACATGCTTCCCAGGATCCCCGTTCTTGTGAGCTAGCCTCACAGATCGCTATCCATCTCTTCCATCTCAATTTCTTCTTCATTCCACATGTGACTCCTGACATCCCAGGAAGGGAATGATGAGGAATTATGGAAGCACCCCAGGTGAGTGTCAACATAACTGGGGATTTATAGAGACCTTTACTGGATACTTATCTTGGGAGAAAATGAAATATACACTATTGGAGTAGAAACTTTAGGGCTTTGAAGAGATATCCGAAGCCAGAATACTCTGGTGGGAGAGTGAGGGAAACATCCTAGAATTGGGTAAATGAGGCGGGGGTGAAAGTGGGGGAGAGGAAAGAACAGGGTAAATACCGAGAATGTTAGATGCACATATGAAAAAATGTGGTACTTTGGTAGTGAGTGTGGTGGGGTAACAAACAATTGAAGAGGTATGAACCTGTACCTTTAAAACATATACAGTGTGGTAAACCAATTTTACCTCAATAAAATAATTAATACTTAAAAAATGCTCCTTAATTCTCTAGGATCTGTATTACACTGACTTTTACCGTATCATTTGTAATAACAGATGCACTGCATTTCTGGAAAAGGTGCTCATGATAATGTGTTTCAAAAACCATACTCAGAGAATATTAGTATAAAATATAAATTCCATGATGATGATGACTTACTTTATAAGAAAATTATTTAAAAGTTCTCTTTAAAATGTGTCTTTTATTGTTTATATTTGCTCAGAGTTTAGTTATGAAAGAAATACATAGCCATGGCTTTTTAGCAACATGTAATCAGTTTGATGGCTATGAATGCCTTATTTTAATGTGAACACAGAAAACCACAGAGGTTATTATTTTTTCCCTTTCGAGATAAAGCAGTTGGGTAATGGATAACAAACCACCTGTCTTCTGCTTGGAGAAGGTGCTCTTATTGCTTTGCGTTCAGAGAAGCCCTCCTGGTACCCATTGCAGCTTCCATCTTGCAAGTTAATAAAGTTCAGTCTAATAGTCTTTGACTGAAGTACACTTTGGAGGGTCCTTTACCCAGAGTCCTCAGTTTTGGAAAGTCATTTCCATGCTCCTTTGTTTTGAATTTTCTTCTTTTACTATTGATCACACACATTTTATGTGTCTATTTATACACACATATATGCATATCTTAAATCATTGCATTTTATTGTATTTTGTAAATGACCTCTAGAGCATACCTTAATTTAAAAGGTATCACATTTCTTTAATATAGCACATGGTGTATACCTGAGGTTCTCCCATCACCATGTCATAATCCTGATCTCTTGGGTTTATCCTACCCCTGTTTCCCCATCCCCCCCCGCTCCCTTGCCTTGTGCTATAGTTTTGTTTTCAGTTTGTTAGTTTTAACTTTTTCTTGTCCTTTTTTTTTGGCTTTCTCTATATCCCAGATATCACTGAGACCAACCTGTGTTTCTCTTTTTCTTTAGGACTTATTTCCGCCAGCATGATTCCTTCTAGCTCCATCTATGTTGCCATAAATGATATGGTTGTCTTTTTTGATTGCTGAATAATATTCCATTATGTAAATATTCCAAGATCAACCATGTACTGGGCTACCACACACCATCAACAAATTCCAGTGCCCCCCTGTTTTATTGCCCTTTTTTGTGTTTTCTTGTGGATACAGTAATAAGAATATGGTATTAATGATTTATTTGCACCAGTGGATCCAACTCCTTCCAGTCACCAGCTCCAATCAGTACTTGGAAGTCAACAATTTTCTCTGTCATGTTTATTAAATCTTCAAAAATGGAATAAAAACAAAGCAAATACCCAGCTTATTAATGAAGTATGTGGACTACGTATTTTGAAGGTTTATTCAATTTTGTCTTTTGCCTTGATGCACTTTTCTTGTGGAATAAACCTTCTCAAGTAAGGAATATCTTTTCGAATATGTTAACAGTTAAATGATTTATGAATAATTACGTACATTTTCCTCCTTCAAATATCTGACTTTGCTAATGTCTCTTAATATATGAGATTATAAATAGTTCACTGGATTTATCTTTTTTTATTTTAACCAGGTCCTTATTTACTCATGACTGCTAAATTTGCCCACCTATTACTACTGAGATCACATTGGAGATTGACAATGAAAATACAATTTGATGCAAAAATTTGTATTATATCCCCTCTTAGAAAGCACTGAACAAGATTTTAAATATGGAGATTTAAAATGTGAAGATTTTATAGTATTCTACTAATTATATCAGTACTTTTTTTATAACCCCTTGTTTTTTAATATCCCCTTCCAAAAGACACTGAAGAAATTCTGACAATCAGTATTGTATTAATTATATCAATATATTTGTTTCTTTAGTAATTTTTGGCCCCTTTCTTTAGGGCACTTCGTAAAATGATAATTGGTATTCATATTTTATTAAGTATCATTTAAAAATATAATTTCTCTCTTGAGCATAACACAAACAATACGCTCAATTTATTTTCATGACTTATTTTGCATTTATATTCCATGCAATCAGTTGCTCTACAAGTTTAACTCTCCATGTTGGAATGTGGGAGTCCAATAAGTAGCGTTATTTATTAATCATGTATGATGCATTCAGCTCTGGAAAGTCATTTGTTAATCACTCATGAAAGTTCTTTCTGTCCAGATGTTTTCCTAGCAGTACAGATTTATTGTATCTTTTCCATTTAACTTGTCATGTTGTTCCCAACATCTCTCCTCCAATGTAAAGTTTCTTTTTTATCACTATTGAAGTTGAGTAGAAAGTTTTTTTCACATGTTCTCCATCTACTCTCATCCTGCAAAGTCTTCAGATGCTTTGTTTCTATTACTACTAATTGTAACTTGAAACCAATATTTGAGGGTTTGCTCCCACATAATACATTATTATCTTCCAATCAAAATTTAAGAGTTATAAGGGACAGCTGGTCTGTATGAACATTTTCAATTTGGCCAAGTCAATATTTTACTCCTCAGTGTTGTTCAGACTTGGCATCCTTGTTCATTCTTCCAAGGAAGCTCTCTTCTACAGAATTATTCACTGTCTGTGTGACTGTAAATCTAGCCAGTCAGAATTGGATTATTTTATTTGGGCTTTATGATACCCCAATTGTTCATTTTAATGTTTCATTTATTATGACTCTATAACTTGTGAATGGTCTGTTTAAAAAAAAAATAAGTGCAAAGAAATTTTTATCAAAACTTTCTTGAATTTTTGTCAATGAACTTGTTTAAAGATTTTTTTTTTAAAGTTCATACTTTCACATCTAAGTGCTCTTTCTTCCATAGTAAGTTACCAGTGCCACCTCCAACATCCTGAAGGGGAATGTGTGAGAATTTCCTTGTTCTTGTAGCTTTCCTAAGCTTACTCCTGGTGAATTACACAGCTCTGGGACAACACACCTTTGTCCTAATTTCACGTGACCTTAAGTCATTTCACGTGTAATATGTCTCTTAAAGGGGAGGTGGTGGGTGACCCCCAGGGACTGAAATGTTGTGAAATATATATAAATAAATTTTAAAAAATTAAAAAAAGTCTCTTAAAGTAAATGCTAAACTTTTTTAGGATAGAAGTTATGTCTTAGAATTGTATACTCCCTTTTCCTCTTTAATCTCAAAAGCGAAACTGTTAGTAAAAAGTTTAAATTTATAAGTTACTAAACGGACTATCTCCAATTTTTATACAAGGAATCTTTATGCAAGTCCTTGATTTTAGCAGTAGTATCATAGAGACTTGTTAATTTAAAACTTGATCTTTGTAGTTGGAGAAATTATCCATAGGAATTAAATGAATGTTAGAAGATAGGATAGCAAAATTTTTCTGTTAGTATTTTTAGAAGTGTTCTATATTTTATGTTCTATATTTTATGTGCACTAATATACATTGTTTGACTACTAGCATTTTTGTTGATGGGTTGGTAAAAATAACTTTCCTTTGATCTTTTTGGATTTAAAAAAAATTTAAAATACTGAACCTATATTTAGAACATACAACTTGGGGTTCTTAAAATATGAAAAATAAACATGTGATTCATTTTGCTTTGAGCAACAAAGGTTGCTAATTGAGTACTGTAGTGATGAGAAAGGTTGTTAATTGGTTGCTGTAGTAACAACTGACAGTTAAATCTTATGATGCATTAAAATATTAAGTTAATATGAAAAGTAAGGATTTTAAAGTCCAGTGGACTATGGTGGAGGATTGTGGTTCCATCAGTGGTGGGTGTAGTGTGATACATATACCTGAAAGGGTTTGAATCTATACCTCTGAATTGTATGCAGTGTTATAACCCCAAGATACTTCAATAAAAAACAATCTAAGATTGTGAAATAAATTAAGGGGTTATTAATGCAATGCATAGTAAACATTTTTTTTTTTTTTGAGACTAGGTCTCACTATTTTTGCCCATGGAACTGCAGGTTCTCATTGCCTGGGGTACCACAAACTCAAGCAATCCCTAGCCTCAACTTCCCAGGTACCTGGAATTACAGGCACACATCACCACACCCAGCTATTATTTTGGAACTAGGTCTCGCTACGGGCCCCAGGCGGGACTCAGACCACGATCCCTAGGCCCGGCTGCTTCATAGGCTGAAGCTTACAGGCACGAGCCACTGTGCCCAGCCTATAGTAAACATTTTTAATACTATTTTAAAAACTAAATGGATGTAAATATAGGAACCACTAAAAAAAAAAAAGAATTTTATGCATTGTATAATGTTCATATCCAATAATAACATAACAAATTGCTAGTTAACTATCAAGGCTCCCTTTTCTGCAACCCTAAATGATTGAGTTATTAGCAAGAACTGAATTTGTAACCTAATGAACAGCTGACATTAAAATTTCAACTGTTGAAACACATTTCATATCTTATATGGAACACACTCTCATACCTATGCTGACATAGTTCACTTTATTATTTATTTATTATAATTCAATTTTAGAATTTTGATTTTTAACCTTTTTATTGATTACACACACATATATTTTGCATCATATACTTCACTGTTCTCCCACCACCATGTCACTCCATAGCTTAATTTTAAAAGTATCAAAATAAAGCATCCGTATGTCAGATATAAGTGTTTTTCGAGATCTTTGTTTTTCATACTTTTAGCTAATAATCTACCATTCTGCTAAGAACTGTGATTATCATTTAAAATTATTAATTCCAAGTCATAAAATAGTGATGTGTCTGCATTTATTATTTGTACACACATAACTACAACCCTTGAGTCAATGGGCCTAATAACTAATGCAGACTTAAACATTCGTCTCACCTCTTGTGGCATCTCCTACTTCACACCAGAGGAAATGTATTTCATTGCACAAGTTATTGTGTTGAATAATATGAACCACTACATCTTACAAGCTTCTTTCACTGTATGCATCTGTAGAAGAGAGTGAAATGCATTTGTTCCCTCAAATAGACCCTGAAGTCCGAAGTTAACAATTATGCATGCCATGAAATAGGGAGGGGAGGTTGGTGTCTCCACTGAATGCCATGAAGCCTTTGCCTGCTGATTGTCCTCTGACACGTCACCTTTCAGTGAATTGAATACGCAGGCTTAGTGCAGCCATTTGACACCAGGTAGTGATCTTTTGTTCATTAACTACACACCCTTGGCTGTTCAGCTCTCATTTACACAATGTCAATATGCTCCTTGTAGTTCTTTTTGCTCTCCTCAAACAAACTATGACCTTTAATTGAAAGGAGAAAATTAGTTGTGATACTGTGGCAGAGTATCTGGAAGGGATTTGAATTTACTAGAACAGATAGGAGTCAAGAGTTTGGTTTCAAGAGAGCTAAAGGCAGAAGAAAACGACAAGCAGAATACCCAGAAGGAAAGTGACATGTGACAGATCCTTATAATGACAGATTACTGTGAAATCTACATAGAGAAACAATAGACTAATAGTGCCTGGATGTGGCATCCATTGTCTTCTAGCTCAAATGTTCATTGTGGAGCTGTGACAGTAAGCTTGTGTGTAATGAGTGACTCCTCTTCCTTTTCTTGCTGAAAGCACACTGTTAGTCACTCATCAGTCATCATAACAATGTGAGAGCATCCTCAGCGCTTGCTCTCCTTGAAGCTTAAAGCATGCAAAGCATCCTGACTCACTCATTGGTTCTATTTATTCTAAACTCTGTACACTCCCATTGTGCAGTTTCTGGGCCCAATTAAATGATTTTTAAAGATTAGATTAGCGAAAGGGGAGAAAATGCTCTTAATTTTCTCTGGATGTAAATACTAATGGTACCTTGACCTTGAGGATCTGACATGGATGCGGTGATATACAGATGTAAAGGCAGTCATTTTCTTGCATGTCTCTCCCTCTCAGCCTCCTTCTCATCCTTTGTGGTGACAAAAGAAGCAGGTTTCCTTTACCCATCACCTGCTGTCACAATTCTGCCTGGATGGCCTTGCAAAATTACCTCGAAGTGATGCTGAATTTGTGCCAAGTTCTGGCAGATGACAAAACTGAAGATCAAGTAATATGCAATTGAGAAATGACTTCGAGGTGCTTTCCTAAATATCAGAGGTATTAGGGTGTTCGCCCTGAATAGCGGTGCAGAGAAACAAATTAAACTCACCAGGCAGTTTTTAAAAAGAATATTGACAAATGGTCCCACCTTGACGAAGCCTCCACCAACTTTCCCAGGCCGCATAAATGGCACAGGAACCCAGCTTCTCAAAAGGACATTCCAGCCTGATGTCTGACAATCGGAAGGCTGGAGGAGGATTAAAACTACTCAATATTTTATGTAAAGGTCATAAGAAATTCTGAACTCTGCAATCTATGACAACATAACCTCAAACTCAAAGACATCAAATGCCAACGCTTCACTGGGTTTTGGCTTTCTGGTGACCAGGAAAAAAACCAGCATCACAAGTAAGGTGCTTTCTGTTCAAAGTCTGGGGAGCACCTGGGGAAGTTTGCTTGTCTGCGGGGGACCCCTGACTTTGAGGTTGGAGCCATCTGGAGGGGTCTTGTCTAGGTCAGTCCCTCGCCTGGGAGGACAGGAAGGCTCAGATGGGCTGTCAGCCACATGCTTCCATGGACTCCCTCCTGGAATGCTGGACTGCTCCCAGCATGACCGCTATATCCCAGGGCTGTGTTCTGCGAGGGAGCAGTCGAGAGCTGGCATGCAGGAGAGCCAGATGGAATTGGTGTGCCTTTGGACCTGGCCTTGGAAGCCACAAGCATCATTTCCTGGGCAATCTGGCAATCTGTTGATGAAAGCAGTCACCTGCCAGCCAGTTTCAACAGGTGAGAACAAAGACCTGACCTCTGCAGGGGAGAACAGCCAGAGAACATGGCGTCCTCTTTCAAGGTGACTACATCATGCCCACAGTTCTTTTCCTTACTTTTCACTTATCCAGAACTCTCTTCTGTGGCATAACTTTCTCTTATCCCCAATAGCTATGAGCTAATGCAAGGCCAAAATGATTTTTAATCTTTTAAAAACAAATTAGATTCTAACAAAATATTGACCAATATTAGACTTAACTGAAAATATTGAATGAGGCAAGAATGATGTTTACCAGCCCCTCCCCTTACGCAGAAAATGAAAGGCTAATGATTGAAGACAATCAAAATTAGATGATTTTCCTTTATTTAAATGTCACTGATGTTTGAATTAATGTGAAATAATGAGACTAACAAAATCTTATCTTTAAGTCTGGTTACTTACATAGACTGCAGTTTTTTTTCATGGTTTCTATTGTCACAGGTGTCTTGTGATGGACATTTGGGGGAAGGGAGATGTTTCTCAAGAGCTGCATTAGATGAATGACTACTAGGCAACAATGTGTGTTATGGTGACTCCTTGGTGTAGACTGGAAAGTGGATTTACTCATGCAGAAAGTGGATCATGAAAAAAAGAGATGCTGACTCTAGAGTCTCACCTCTAGCTTTGTCTTTATAATTCAAGTTACATCAACTTTCTTCTTGTTCCTGGAATAAGACAACACACTTCAGGTTCTTTTTTTGGAGTTTGGAGTGTGATTTATGCTTGACTCTCTGGATTATGTCTTTAAAATGCCCACTGAATTATCACCTCCAGAACCTATTCATTCAGGACTGGCCCATGAATCATACTCTATAGTTCTGTCAAAGAAATTCCTCTTAGAGAACTATTAATTTCTATCTATTGCCCCAAAATGTAAACACTATAAGCAGAAGACTTTTCAACTGTGTTTCCTACAGTTCTGGTTCTTAGAACAGTGCTTGGTTCAGGGCAAGGAATAGTAGTCAACACTTTTGTACAAGAGAATGAATACAAAGAGCATTAAAGATGAGCTCTGATGTGTTGATATCTGAGCAAATAGCTATGTATAAATCCATTCAAGACTCTTACATTATAGGCTTTTAAAAATCAGGTCTACAGTGCCAGATAATGATAATAGTTTGTCCTCCTAGCTGAAGCACCAAAACAGAGATAAGGCAAAGCTCAAGTCCGCCAATATCTAAAATGAGGTTTTAGATTACTTCTTAGTTACAAAGCAGGGGGCCTGAAACGACTCACCCCAATAGACCACCACATACCTCAGGTCTATAGAAGATTTCCAAGAATCCATTAAGAGAACTTTTTCTAAGGGAGTTTTCTCAGACTAAAATTTTTAAGGATGTGGGTCCTTTCAGTATTTTTTTTCCTCATTAGACAAGTAAAGAGAGGTTTTGGGAAAAAATGCCTTAACTTTCATTTCTAGGTGCTCCTATATTTTCATAGTAAAATCATAGGTATGCATTTTTCATGAGGCGTTGTGTGAAAGCATCCAACATCTTAATGAATGAGGGGAGGGGAGAGCATCCCATCTTGACCGTGTTCTCTGTTGTGTAGACACAATGATTGGTACCTGACTTAAGTGTGAAAGAAAGCTGAAGAGCTCTAGGATTTCTGGCAGAGCAAAAGAAAGATGACTAGAGCCCAATTTGCTGCTTCCCCACTGACCTGGGTGTAAAGATACTTCCAGTGAATGAGACATGAACAACTCAGTGAGAAGCCATGTCTTTACAAACTCATTCTCTGATGTGAGTCTTTTGAGTTCTCTGAAACTCTCTACTGGGAATCTTGATATTTCCCAATAAGTCAGCAGCTTTTCTTTACTCCAGTATCTTGAAAGTAGATGGCAGGTTCCTTAACAGGACATAAGATTTCTTAGGCAAATTTTATTTCCATGTGGTTGATCTATTTTGGTTTCATTAGAAACACCTGCTCTTGCTCTGGCAGCTGGAGACTGATAACTGATTTCCTGTGCTCTCCTTCACTGACCCATTATCCAAAACTCTTACCATTCATTTATTGTCCTTTATCAGATTTCACTTCATTGTTTCCTAAGACGCAAGGACATGGGAACAACCCAAATGTCCCAAAACAGAAGACTGGATGAAAAAGATGTGGTCTATGTATACAACGGAGTGTTACTCATCAATTAAAAACAACAAATTTGATGAGTTTATGATAGCAAGAAGAAACCATATTAGCAGAAACAGTTCAGAAAGAAAAAGACAGAAGCCAATTGGTTTCACTAATATATGGGACATAGGAAGAATAAACAAAAAGCCACAAGGAAAAGTCAAAACAAGCTAACAACCAAATTGAAGTACACAACTTGGGGGTGGGGGTGGGGAGTGAGAGAGGGTGGGGAACAGTCAGGGAGGGAAGACAGTGGGCAAACCCTGGGGACTACAAAGGTGTGAAATTTATGCATAAATTATTTAACATAAAAAAAGAAAAAAATGGGGATAAAATTATCTTTTTTTACAAGGCAATAGGTTTGAGACATAATATATTATTTTAAATAAATAGGGGATCCTATTGATTAAAATGATGTATGTACTATTTCCCATTCCAAATCCCCTTTAAGACATGAACTATATTAAATAAAATATAAAGTGGATCATAAAAAAAAACAAACCAAAAAACCTAGGACTCCTTGAAGTCATTCTCTAAACTTGAAATACCTACAACTCCTTTTAAGTGGGAAAATTGGCACTCAACGCAGACAGGAGACTTTCTCCCAAAATAGCATCTCCCCTAATTTAGCTTCTCTATTTTTTCTAATGAGTTCAACATGGATAGGAAACTAAGGTCACATGTAGAAGTGCTGCTGGAGCCAGTCCCAGGTTTCTGTAGATCATGGGAGAGAGCGACACTATTTTTCTAGAATTTCAGCCATAATTATCTTGGAGACAATCCACTTCATTAGCATACTAAATCCAAGAATAAATTAAAAAAGTATTTTATTATCAAATAAAACTGAAAGGATAGTTTCACTTTCAAACCTACCAATGTAACGAAGGTCCTGAATAGACTGAGAAATATTACATACATATCCTAATAGATGCTAAACAAAAAAATTATGAAGTTCATTATCTATTGCAAATATTGGAACAAACAATATAAATATTGAAACAAGCATCTTAAAAAGTTGGATTTCTATTTATCACATGCTATGAAACTCTCAGAGAAGGAAATTGCTAGCTTGTTAAAAGCCTATACCATAATTATATCAAATATAATTATAGAGATTAAGTTTTGACACATTATCTTTGAAAAGGAGCAAAACAAAAATGCCCAATTTTCATTATTACAGTTCATTCAGTTATTCAAGGTTAGGATTAATCCTTTAAAATACAATGAAAGAAATGTGAATTTGAGAAACTAAGAGAAATAAAAGAATAAAACCCTATCACTTAAAAAATCTTCATAGAGATTCTAATAGAATTAATAAATGATGAGCTAATAAGAGAATGGGATGAGTTTGCTGAACATAAAGTCAACTTATTAAATTCTTCAACACTCATTTATACCAGGCTGCTATTAAGCCAATCCATATACCTAACTAGAAAATCTAATATAAAACAATGAGAACAACAATTAAAAATATGTAGAACTAACCTTGGAAAGATTATACAAAGCCCTTAACAATAGAAATTTCAAAACTGTTGTAAAGGAAATAAAAAGAGATGAGAATAAATGAAGCAACATGCTATGCCTTTAACAATATAAAGAACTTTAATAAATTAGTTTAAAACTCAATGTGATTGCAATAAAAAATTTAGTAGTACACTTCAAAGGATTGAACATACATATTAAGATGACAAGAGATATATAAATACACTACAAAAGCTAAATTATAATTGTAATTGGTAGTATTGTAAGAAATATCAAAAAAGGTTATTATACCAAAGGGGTTGAAAATAGACCCTTGCTCTGAGAACTAGAGTACAATCCGTACTTTGTTACAAAATGTTCATAAATTATTTTGGGAAATAGCCTTACAAAATAAAGAAATAAAGTAGCTTCTTTATTCCATACCATATGCAATAGTGGACTCCAGATTGTCTAATGATTGAAATGTAAATAGAAAACTATTTTTAAAATATGTGGATGGGAATAAAGGTCTTTCCAGTACCTTAAAAGCACAATGCAAATGGATTTAACCATTTAAAAGTTCAGATTTTTTTCAACTCAGTGAGTTGAAATATCACAGAAAGAATTAACAGATGGATGACAGATTTGGAGAAAATGTTTGCAAAGGATTTAATATTGAGGTTATATAGAGAATGTCTTCCAAACAACCAAAAAAGATGGGGAAAATTCGTAAGGAAATTGGCAAAGGATATAAATAGGCACAAAATGACTGCTATATAAATTGTGTATAAAGACATGCAACCTTTTCAATATTCAGACAAATGTAAAAGAAAACAAAAGGAAAATAGTATTTCACTCTCCCCTCCCCCCCCCCCCATTGAATCTACAAATACAGATTGTAGATAGAATGTTGATAGAATGGGGGCCATCTATATCTTTGGTGCATAGACTTATTTGGTTTTTCTGGAGGCAAATAGATAATAGTGAACTTGCAAATACTAATGTCTTAATGCTCAGCAATTCAATCTTTGTTTTCAGACTAGCCCTCTGTTCCAACCAGGGACAGATCTGAGAAGTTTGTGGAAGTAGCAAACTAGAGTAAAATAGGTGTTCATTTATTAGGAGAGTGAAAAAAGGCTGGTGTGTTGGTGACATAGTTCCTAACACTTATATGATATGTCTCATTGTCAAAACTAACTGCTCATCGAAATTCTGAAAATAGTCTATAGATACTAAAAGAGTAACTACAAGTGATTTCCTAAAACATTATGCTTGATTTAGAAAAATATTCCCACCCTAAAAATTTATCTGAAAACATAACATCTTTCTATGGCAGTGAGAGGTTAAGGGGGTAATGCTTGGGGAAGAATCTAAAATATACTATACAAATAAGAGTAATAATTTAATATAAAATTAAATCAAATAGTACCTCTTTAGTCTGATACTGAGTTTGTTGTGATTTATATAAAATGTTTCATTCATTCATCTAAATTCATCTCAAAGATCAAATTTCATATTAAATTATAGTTTCAAATATAAAGGCAAGTGATGATACAGACATTTTATTCTTTTATAACTCATTTCTTTAAATCTTATAAAATTGAGTAGAATGTTGCACATTAAGTTTTTAAATGTGAGCTGTTTAAAACTATGGTATGGATAATCTATGGCTAAAGTAATTCCTCATTTGTCCTCATTATGCCATCACATGTGTTAGAATGAGAAACATTTTTGTCATTGTAAATGAGAAATGAGCTGCCATTTTGTTCTAATACTAGCCAGTATTTTCACTCTTGGAAACTGAAATATACCAGGCCTAGACCCAATTTGTACAGAATTTCACCCTTATTTTTTTGTTTCTGAGAATTTGCTATTATTCCTTCTGTAACATCTATGTACATGATCCAAACAATTAATTAAATAGCACACCTCCTCTTCTATTCTAACCTAACACATCTATAAATCTATTGACTATTTCAACAATTTGATATATCAGTTGTATTATTCATTATGATATTTATTTTCTTTAACATTACATTGAATTTTGACCATAATTGATTTGATTCTCTTTACAATATTCATTATATAGGAGAAATGCTGTTTGGAGAAACAAGGTGAATAGATGAGAAAGAGAAGACAACCAGAAAGTATTACCATAAATAACTGAAAATGAGTCTAAAGAAATGCTGGAAATCATAAGCAAAATAATTGCATTTTTTGGATGGATTAAAAATCTCATTAGACAATCATATAAGATAACTTCTAGGAAAAGTATCCATGGAAGTACATACAATTTTCTCAGTAGGTAACAGTAAAAACAGCAATTAATAATATGGTATGACCAGTGGGAAGAGTATTTTCATTTAATGAAATCTGCACAAATTCATATTCTTCCATTTCATATAAATAGTAAACCTGCTATTTTATTGTATTTTGTCTTTTCTGTAGGGAAATGTTTTTGGAGTAACAGATTTCATCCTGAGCTCTCTGCTTCCGTAATATGGTGTTTATTTGAGATAATTTTTAAGTTGCACAAAAATGGAGTTATTGATTCTTATTTGATTTATTTACTGTTTGGGATCTGCAGAGATTTTCCTTCTATGATATGTATATTTTGTTATCTAACCTCCTGACATCTGGGCTGGTATTTACTATTGATGTCTATCTTCTTTTTTCATCCTGGAGTTGCAAAATGCCAGCTTGTGGTATGTCCTTTGTATTTTATGAATTAAAATACTTGCCATTCTTTAAAATACCATGTTATCCATGATTCATCTTTTATTGAAATTAAATCCACAGACTACCATAAGCATGGTCTTATCACATTTTATTCTCACCTAAGTATTTAACAGTATAAATCAATGTGTGAGATGTTCTTTCATGTGCTACAAGGGAAAAATAACTGGTTTTTAAATGATTTTTCGTTGTAATTATAACAATAGCTATACTTCTTTTCCTGATGGCTTTTTCCCCCAGGTGGTCTATTTTTATCCTGACATTTTTGTCCATTCTATGAATTTCATCATGGGGAAGAAACAGCAGTTTGTCTTAGAGCAGCTCAATTTCGATCGCCAGGTGACAAGCATATATTTCTTGCCTTTGAAGAAGCTTTTAATATGATGGGTTAAATGTCAAGGAAAAAATTCCCATATATTGAACCTTGCTCACCTCATTTCTCTTAATATTAATGACATATTGACATTTGATTTTTAAAAAAATGTTCCATTTTTTAACAGATAGAAAGCTTTTTAAAAGTGGACTTATTTAGGTCTCTTGTAGCTTTGCACAAATCACTGAATAAAATGACACTGTAGTTAAATATGTGAAAGAAATCATCAACTTTATTGCTAAGCTTTAGCTCTACCAGTAGTTTAAAACATATGACTTTGAATCTTCAAGCTAAATTTCTGCGATAAGATTTAATCATTTCAAATTTTTAATTTTCTAGTGTGAAGAATAACAGAGAAGACTAAAAGGACTGGAAGAAGGAATGGCTTCTATTTATTAGAAAAAAGGAAAGTTAATTATATGGTTATATGAGTATATATATATAAAATCATATAATCATATAATTTATAATCACACAACCATATAATTATATATAATATATATTATTATATATAATAGATATAGATAATCATATATTATAATTATATATTTATAATTATATATAATTATGTATTTCTATATAATTATATAGATAATTATAATCTATCTATATATAATATATACTATATAATAGATATAGATAATTATGTATTATAATTATCTATATAATTATCTATATCTACTATATATAATAATATCTATTATATATATATAGATATATAAACCATATATAAATATACTAGACCATACAAAAATGGTCTAGTAGGTATTGTTGGCTCCTTCAATTGATTCCATACAACTCTTTTGAAAACACAAGTGTTATTTATCATTTGTCAAGGAAATGCAATATTGTTTACTGTCTGCTTACCTAAGCCCATTAATTTTGCAACAACTTTGGAACTTACTAAGTCACCTACCAAGTCCAAAAGGTTGTTTCTTCTCATAAGAACTCATTGGAAATGTCTGTTTTCAGATTTCAAAATGGCATCCACTCACCACATCAAACTACTTAGGTTTAAATTGACTTAATTTTAATAAGAGAAAAAGCTCTCTCCCTTACTTGCTCTCATTCAGGTGCTTAGTCACTCTTTGTGACTCTTCGTTGTCATGCTGAACAACATAGGACTAAATCATCTCCATTACAGCACATTCCATTGGAGGATACTGCTGATTGATTTCTCCATGTGCACGGAGGTGTCTTGAAGCAATTAATGAATATTTTCATGGTATTGTCTTATTATGCATTTACTATTTTAACATCCAGCCATTCATTTCTGTCTGCTGACCAGAGCTGTGTTATGCATTCACTACTTCTCATAAACTCCCACTTTATTTTTTATTATCTAAAATTTTTCTTTTATTACTTATACATGTATGTGCGTACATATATATAATACGTATACTTTTTTTTTTTACATCATTGTATTCCCAGGGTTCTCCCACCACCGTATCACCCATGAACTATCATCTTGATATTTTGTGCTCATCCCTTCCCTGATTTCTCCCTCCCTCCCTCCCTCCCTCCTTTTCCCTCCTTAGCTGTATGCTTTTGTTCTGTTGTCAGCTTGTTAGATTTGATTTTTTCTTAACCTTTTATTTATTTTCTCTATATCCCACTTATAAGTGAGACCATCCAGGTTTTGTCTTTTTCTTTCTGGCTTATTTCCACTAGCATGATTTCTTATAGGACTAGCCATGTTATCACAGATGTATCAAATTTCTCTTTTTTGATTGCTGAATAATATTCCATTGTGTAAATATATCACAGCTATCTGATCTGTCTGTCTGTTTTGGGACATTTGATTTGTTTTCAAATCTTGTCTATTGTAAATAGTGCTGCTCTAAACATCTGCATATGGGTGGGTGTCCTTTTGAATTAGTGTTTTGGTGTCTTTTGGTAGATTCCTAATAGTGGAATTGCTGGATTAAATGGTAATTCCATTTTCAATAGTTTGAGGGTCCTCCACACAGCTTTCCATAGTGACTGGACCAGTTTGCATTCCCACCACTAGTGTAAGAGTGTTTCTTTTTTTTCTCCTCATCCACACCAGCGCTTATTGTTGCTCTTTTTTTTTTTTTTTTTATGGTTATGGGCCATTCTTACCGGTGTGAGGTGATATCTCATTGTGGTTTTGATTTGCATTTCCCTGATAAGTGATGTTGAGCATTATTTAATATGCCTCTTGGCATTTTGTATTTCCTCTCTGGAGAGTAGTATCTTTTAAGCTCTTCTCTCTATTTTTTTAACTAAGCTTTTTGTTTTGAAACCCCCCACTTTAAACATAGCATTATCACTGCTGGTAAGGGGTAAGTTCTTAGCTGTGTGCCCATAACAGAGAAGCTTGTTCACTAATTACACACTAAAAAAAGGGAGCTGTGTGTACTTTGTTTAACAAAGTGGTGTAAGCATACACGTTTGTTTACTGACTCTTGCAATTTGAAATTTTTTAAAACATTCATTTTGCTTTGTTTGGAAGATAAGCTTTTAAAGCAAAATTTGTCGCCTTCAAACAAAATTTATTTCCTTCATTGGAACTGCTCTCTTTAAACTGTTTTCCTTTAAAATGTCTTATTTTGTAATTGCATCACATGTCTCACACTCTCCTTTAAAAGAATTAGCTTTTCCTAATCTGAGAGATTCTTGGTGATAAAAGCTGTGGTAATTTCAACCAGCAGGATATTTGTTTTATTGAAACATGAGGGACACTATTTCCAAGGCCAGCCAGCATGATGTACTAGCTGTCACTTGAAAAACGATTAAGTGCTTTAAGCAAAAATTATTTTGTATGAAGTTAGTTCTCTCTAAAATTCAGTAACTTTATCCCTGGTAGGGAGGACTTGAATTCAAGGTCAGAGAGGTTACTCAAGTTCTCAAAGGTAGTGATTGAAGATTAAAGCTTGTCTTCACCAAACTCAAAATCCTATACTTTGAAGTCAATATCACATATCCATTAGTAGGGTTTTATTCTTCCAACACTCAAGAGGTCATATAATTAAAATTTATCATAAAGAGCAGTTTACTACTAACAATAAATGACATTTTTATTCTTTTCTTTTACAGAGGTTCTTCAAATCATTATTATAGATAATCAGTATTAGCAATCCCATGAACAGGCCAATTTTTTCTTGGTTGATGCTAACTTGGTTCTCTGTGTTCAGTGTTGAAGCAGTGTTAATGGTCAACATGCTACAGCTTTCCATAGACTACAAATAATCTTTGATTGAGCTGAGAGCGTGGTGAAAGCTTCGAAAATATTCCAGATCAAATGGTCTCCATCAATCTCAAATTTCCTTGTGCATACAGCCATGTCTGGAGTTTGTGAAAAGAGCAGTTTCCTAAGATGCTGATGTTGCAAGTGTGAAGAATGTTTGAGGGTTTGTAAATCTGATGAAGGGGTCATTTGATCGATGGTATGCATTGTAATGTCCATCTACACATGTTGAAGAATAATTGTATATTTCTTAGAACTCTATAATGTTATAACTAATGATTCTCAATAAAAATGAATAAATTCCTGCCCCCTCCCCCCAAAAAGAAAGGAATGATGAGGTGCCTACATGCCCCATATTAATGACATATAATTTTGAGAAAAGTTTTATTCTTCTACCAAGGTAGAAATAAAAGAGATGAAAATCACACAACCAAATCTTATCAACCTCAGTTTTCTAAACACATATTTTTCCAGGTATTGGAAACTTTGCAATTATTAAATGTGTTCCAATATATTCTTCTGTGAACTCTTTTGAATGGTGTACAGAGTGCAATTCAACTTTTGCTTTGATTTGATACATCCTTTTCAGTAAACGCTGCCTTATCCCCAACTTTCAGCATGTTTATCTCCCCTTTTCCTGTGCCTACATAACAACATACTCATCTTGCATTTATTAAACACTTGGACTCTTGCCTTTGTTTCATTCTTTTTCCTATCAGTTTGCCTGATTCTTGAGAGGAAGGGTTGAATTAACTTTGCCTTCCTTATCAATGACATGTGCATAGTAGTCACTCATTAAATCTGTTGACTAAATTGATGAATGGAAAAATTAACTTATTCACCACAGGAATTTTCCTTCATGGGTTATTCTGTATTGCTTTGCTTTTAGACCATTTAAAATTTCCTATGCATGTTTTAAAAAGTTATTATTGCAGAAGTGATCATTGTATTTCTGTATGTTTCTCATAGAAGAACCCAGGCAATGTATTCCTTTGAAAGAATTGTCTCTTCCAGAATTTATATCATCATGGACTCAGAATCCTGCCCACCATGATTTGAATCCGGTCTCCATCAATTATCATATGAGTGACCTGGAGCAATTCTCCTATGATCTTTAGAACTCAGGTTTCTAACTTTAAAATGGAGCTATAATCTGAATTCTCTCTTAAATTCTGCCTGAATCATTATATACAAGACATTTAGAACAGTAAGAAAATGTTGGAAATGTTTATTCTTATTTCTTTCTTAAGAGTTTAAAATTTATATTTCCTACATTATTTATATCATCTTGTCTTCTAGAAAGCCTGCAGCTAATTTTAATACCCATTTATAGCATCTGAGCAAATATTAGAATATTGATTTTTCTGTTTTTTCATATTATAATATATATCTGTACTACCTCTCCTAGAATATGTATAAGCCTACGTATGCCTAAGTCTTCTATTTCAAACTGTCCAGAACATCTAAAGAGTAAATTACTAAGAAATACTAAATGATCCCAGACATTCCACCTTTTAGTTAACATTTGTGACCATTGTTTCAGTTTTATTTCTTCCAGAGTTCTCAACAGTTGCTTCTTGCAGTTGTCAATCTATATTTCACCTAATTTCTCCACTTTAATTTGATTTTTTAATTTGCAAATTGAAATAATCATTAGGTACTTTTATCTCAGGAAGAACTTTTCTGTAAGTTTTTAATTTTAGTGAATTTCTCTAAAGACATATATTTTCAGTTGCAGTTTTTGTTAACTTTAGATAGCTAAAACCTGATTTCTATATATGGATTTGACAGCTAACTATTCCAGAATAAATGAAGGGTGTAGACTAACTCTATTATTCCGTTACATTTCTAAAGTAAAATTCAAAGATGTGCAGATGACAGGATTCAAAGATTATAAATAATGAGTAGACAATTGGGAAATATCCTCAGTGGGACATGAATCACTGTCTTAATAAAAACATTGTATTTCATAGATAATGGCAATGCAGGTCTACACATTCAAAAAACAAAAACAAAAACAAAAACAAAAACTTTCAATACATCCAAAAACAATCTATGAAATAAAGTTCTCAGAAAAGAAGAAAAAGCTAACTTCGGATATCAGGTTTTCATAGTTTTTATTGACAGTTTTTTCATTATTCACTTTGTACACATTGGTATTAAGAGTAAGATTGTTATGCTCCCTCAGCTCCCAGACATTCTGGATAATTATATACCAGGACTCTCCTGACACACTATCTCCTTGGAAAAAAATAATAAGGTTCCATGGATGTGAAGATACACCATATTGTTTAAGAAAAATACTGTTGCATTTATAATAAATAATAAGTGTGGCTGAACAGAGGTCCTTGGTCAAAAGGGACTGGGCAGAAATTCTGGCAAATGTGTGCTTTTGAAAAACTGACAATAGAATAGATAGAATAATTCCACTTACAATCATGAGCAAAGGTGCACATTATTTAGCGAGGTAAAATGTGTTGGGTTAGCTTGGTGTGGCATCAGGAAGGCCCTAGGTTTGAAAGTCATTCTGGACTTAAACAGGTATAGTTCTTCTGTGTTGGTACAGTTCCAATACATTGAGTTCATTTAACAGCAGATAGTAATGTTAATCCACAAATAAGAAGGTGGAAATACAGCATTTGACAGGAGAAATTGCTTTGTGTTGAAATACAGAAACCATCATTGGAGTAAAAAATTTCATTCACAGCACCTGAACAGACTAACCATCTATAAAAAAGTCAGTTTTTTGCTTCATAGGAGGAAACTCGCACCTTTGGGGAACTATTATATTTGCGGATGAACCTAAATTCATTTCTACTCATTCTTTACTAATTTTAGAATTCTTGGACTCAAGTGTTGGAATCAATTGTTCTGGGTTCAGAATCTTAGCTTTGCCACTGACTGTTTATGTGAGCATGTTTTCTAGTTAAGGTTCTGTTTTTTCATTCATAAAATTTAAGCATATTGTATCTATGTTTTAGAATTCTTGAATTCAATGTTTCTTTAGAATCATTGAGTCCTTAACGTATTGCTGCAGAATCTTTCCAGATCCTTCCTTGGGGTTGTAATTTGTAATTCCTAAGATTGTTGATTAATTGATTTGCTTATTTATTTTTGTAAAATGGGTAGGTATTTGCATTTGCTCAGATATCTGGAATCTTACTCCTCAGTGAGTCTTTACATCAGTAGGTAAAAGCATTGAGATTGAATCAATAGTTTCTGTACATTCACAGGTAGCCTTCAAGTGTAGATTACCTCAAAGCCTTGTACCTTTCCTAACTAGGTCTTTACCTGCTAAGCTACTGTTTACCATTGTTGTGCCATAAGAGTTGAAATTGATATGAGGCTGGTGTTTACAGTTAATCCCTTTTGGGAAGAAGGATGAAAATACAGTTTAAAGCTGGTATTTTGGATATCCTCTATTATTGATTTGGAAATACTTGTTAATTTTCTTTCAAGGGAGTTTTGTCTGCTGCAGCAATACCGACTCTTCACAATGGAAGATTAAAAGAAAGGCCTTTGGAATCAAGTGTTCTGGGTTCAGAATCTTAGCTTTGCCACTGGCTGTTTATGTGAGCATGTTCTCTAATTAAGGTTCTGTTTCTTCATTCATAAAATTTAAGCATATTGTATCTATGTTGTGCTTGCCTTGGAGGGTGATTGCAAGAATTAAATGAGCTAATATGTAAAACATTTAGAATAGTATGTGGCTCTTAGTAGGGACTATCAGTATTATTTATCTTTGCAATATTATATATACATCATATTGCATTGCCTAATATGCATGTATATATATATATATATATATATATATATATGACATGGTATGTCATTTCCTTGTATCTTACTGCTTATTCCATATACTTATACATGTATTCAGGATGGTTGAAGGATGGGATAAAATATGTTAAAGCTAGATAAAAGACACACAAATACAACAAGAATACATGTTAAGTATTTGATTGTTGATTAATGAGGGAATCAATAAGATATTAAGATAAATTCAATGGGGGATGCATAACATGGACATAGAACATCTGGAATGATGAAATGAATTTACTTACAGATATAAATGCATAATTTGTAAAATATGTACATATATATGCTAATGTGCTCTATCACTTTGTGTTGGTCTATAATTTCCTTGCATTTTCCCACATTTTGCATAGATTATGATGATTGGTTTCTGGATGCTTAAATCCTTGATTTTTGATTTGGCCTTACTTTCATTTTGATAGAATAATTTTTACATTTTCGGTTTTAGAGTACTTATCCTTTCATCAAATTGGCTCCTTGCAATGCATTTCATTCATGGTCAGGATTCTATTTAAGCATCTAATAATATTTCTATTTACCAGTTTACCTGCTCTTCTACCCACCCCTCTAATCCATGAGATCTTGTATTGTTTCTCTGACATTCGAATGTTTAAAGAACATTTGCTTTTCTGCATTTTTTCTTCATTTCCATGTACAAAAACCTACTTGTGCCTCCTCTGTTAGATATACTAGAATACGAATCATCTCTGTTATTTTTCTTTTTGTATGGTGTACATTATGAATCCATTAAATTGCTTCATCACATATCTTATTGCCATTTACGTTTAGTTCTAAGATTCTCACTTTACCAACTGTCTTGAACTTCCATGAAAAATCTCTACACTAACACAAAAGTCAGTGTCTTTTTTTCTTTATACTTTACTTCCAGTGATATTTGAAAGATATTTCACCAAGAGTTTTAGTACTCATTATCATTGCTTTAATTATGTATTCCCATAATTCTTTTGTGAATGTGATTAAGTATCCTCTTTTCTCATTATTGTTTCTGGTACAACTTCTAAAATCTGCATCAACTGATTGCTTTTTTCATCATTACAATTTAAAATCACCTCTTGACTAACTTCATCCCTCACAGAAATTAGTTCAAAGTCCCTTCCTTGGATCAGTCACTTCTCCTTACTCTGTATTATGTTCTTCTTTCCTTGAGAGATAAATAGATAAGTAGCACATCCCCTAATCATCAAGTCAGGAGATTAGAAGATAATACTTGAGGCTATTTAGAATTGATCTCCTACATTCCAGCTGGGAGGGAGGACCCAGAAACTTGCCCCATTTGATGGTTATTTCTTCAGATGAGGTTTGGGAATATCTTATGTTATTCCAAGACTGTGATGTAGAGTTACTAAAGTGAAGGTTCAATTAGCAGTTACAAATTCAAGTAAATTTAAATCATATTACTGCCAATTATTCTTTTTTGGTACATGCCAAAGGGGAATATTAACCAGAAAATTTGCATCTCCAATGTTTCTTCCGTGTACAAATCAAATTCAAGGTGTCTCTTCAAAGGAGAAATAAAGAAAGCATGGATCCTTAACTACTGCTGCAGGGCCAGAGAGTCAATGAGACAACCAATTTTTAGACAAAAAGTAATTCACCTTTTCAATAATGTGCTTGTCTGTTGATAATATCTAGTTGTGTGTTAAGTATAGAGTGTTTCCAAAGTTGACATGCTTTTCTACTGACTTATTTGTCTTGTACAGATGATCACTTATTCCTGACTTATTACAGCAGCATAAAGCAACTTCTAGTATACCATTTCCTTTTTGGGGGACAATAGTGTCAGATTAAGATTGAGGGGAGAGAACACAATTCAGAGATAATCACCAAATTTTTTTTGGTGCATTATTAATATGATACTGCATTATTAATATGATATTATTAGAATTGTTTGTTAATGTTGAGGCTTAATTGCTCTTTTTCTCTCTCTTCCTGAAACATCCAGCATTGTCTAGTGACCAGGCATTGTTTTAGGCTCAGTGGAAATATCGCCTTCTCCAGGAAATTGTTCTTGTTTCAGTTTGATTGGGCGAATCTCTGTATATATCACCCAAGGCAATAAATGGGCCATTCTTCATTGTTATTCCTAGGATGACTTTTCTAAGGATTAGTCATCTGTGCTGGGCTATAAAGTCCTTTGTAGGTGGATTATTCTGGATTGTTCCTGCCTCCACCACACCTGAACATGTAGTAAATAGATTTCTAACATGTATTAGTCTTTTAACCATATTACCATTAGGTCATCAAAAAAAAAAAAAACAACATTGGGTTTGTGATAAAGAGGATTAACAGACTCTTAGGGCATATGCAATACAAAACCAAAACAAATACAAGAAAAAACACAGAAACACACACACATGAAAATATAGCAAATAAGAACACGGAGAGAGATGGCAAGATAATGAAGGTAAGTCAATCTGCTAAATTCACATACACTACTCTACTATGGGTTAGAGATAAATGCTGCTGGAGAAGTCTGAAGATGGGGAATATGTTATCTTTCATTTTCAGATGAAGCTAGAAGGAATCATGCTAGCAAAAATAATCCAGAAAGAAAAAGAAACATACTGGATGGTCTCGTTTATATGAGGGACGAAGGGAAGACAATCAAACAGAGAAAAACTATTTAAAACTAATTTTTAGCAAAATTGAAACAGAGTATGAGAGGGGGAGGGAGTATATTGGGAGTGGAGGGGGCACAAAAGACTAAGAGAATGGTTCATGGGTGATAAGGTGGTAGGGGAACCCGGGGGTAGATAATGATGTAAAATAAAATAAATTCTAGAATGAAAAAAGGGTAAAATTTATGTAGTAGGGACACTGGAGAGATGATATCAAGAATATGTGATTGAACTCTATACCGACTCTTCCCTATGGCTTCCCAGCCTTTCAAATAGACAGTAGCATGGTGGTTGGGGTCGTGGTGAGGGTGATCTTGGGGACAGGATTTGATAAGGTTTAGAAGTGACACTAAATCAGCATTTGAAGTATCAAGTTTTCAGGAGAGTCTTCATATACACCCTTTAAAGAATGAATCTGAAAAGCCTGTCGCAGTGGCATGCGGTTTTAATCCCAGCCTAGAATGGGAGACTGAGACTGGGAATCGCTTCAGTTCGTGGGTTCGAGACCCATCCGGGACAACATAGCGAGACCTAGTCTCAAAAAATAGCTGGGTTGCAATCCCTGGGCAACAGAGTGAGACCTACCTAGTCTCAAAAAAAAAAAAAAAGTGCATCTGTGGAAACCAGATTCTCAGGCTAAGCTGGCAGCAAAAAGTGGAGGGGCAGATGGGATTCTGGGGCGGAGTTGGGGGATCAAGACGGTACATGGATCTGAAAATTAACAGCGCCACATGGGAATAGACATGCTGTATAGCCAGGACCTGTTAACCACTGAAAGGTCTGTGGGAACCTGTCCAAGACTGGATCCTTATTTGTGGAGCCAGAACAAACAGTGCTGAGACTAAACAACTTCAACGCTTAACAGTCATCCCTTCATGAGGGAGGGGGTTATCTATCTTCGCTAATGTTACCCTCTGCTTCCATTGAGTTCCGTAAGACTTCTTGCTGCATTTAACTTGATTTCAATGACTTGTCTTTTGTCCAGTTGACCAATGTGGACTTTTCTCTTTCCACGAGAAGTGGATTTCAGTGATAGAATGATTGGAAAATGACCTCTGGAAATTAGAACCATAACTTTAAAGAGTTTAGTTTATAAACGATACACACACTAAGAATTAGGATTTCCTGATAAAAACTGGAAGTGGAAAACAAGCAAGCCCACCAACCAAATACAAAATAATGTGAAATAAATATCTCAACATGTGAGCAAAGGGAAGTGAGATGAAATTTAGAAGCTGAATTTGGCTGTGTTTGGATCTACTTAAAGATGAGTGTGAAATTGCAATCAATAGATGTGAGAGAAGTTTTATGAGAATGATCTTAGAGGCAAACATAATAGGAATGTAGAGGACTTAAGAAGTTTAACAAGAATGTTATAGTGATGCTTAAAATATTGGATCAATTTGAAGTAGTTTACCTCCGAAGAGCTGATTAAGGAAAAGCTTCCAGGATTTTTTAATATCTCCTGAAAAATAATACAATTATAGGATAATAGAAGGTCATAGATGGTGACTATTAAATTGTGAAGTTTGGGCTAATTATTTCATATTGTTGGGATTAATTTTTATAGCTTTGAAGCAAGTGAAAAATCTGTTTAGATAAAGCGAGATTTTAGTCTGACTGCTTTAAAAAGATGTATAGGATTTGGATGGGCATGAGGGAGGGATAGCTATTTTGGTTTAGTACCCACAAGAAATGACAAGAACATTTAAAAGTATTTACTTTGGCATAATGTAAAGTGATTTTACAGGAGAGATTTTCAAGTGTAGTGTTTCTAGATTTGGGGCTATTGCCGAGGAGAACTATGCTTTCAATTTAATATAATTTGGGGAGAATTTTTAAAATATAAAAGAAGATATTTTTATTCTCAATTCATGATTGTATTTTGTCACAAAGGCATTCATTCATTACCAAAGGTCCTAAAAATCACAGACTCAAAGAATTCCCAACTTACTAACTATGGTACTAAAAGCTCTTGATATTTTTGATTGTCTCCCCTTACATTTGGCATATGTTAGGAATATACAAATAGAATTTTAGAGGCTATTTTAACTCCAAGTGTTTAAATGTCTTTATAGATGGAGGCAAGGGAGAAAATGACTTTTCCCCTTCTTGCTTCACTCCTTCTATCAACAAGGTTTGTTTGTAACCCTGCTCCCCTTCACTAAGTAAGGAAGTGTGTTACACAGTATATTATATATTTGATAATAATTTTTATTTAAATACATAACTGTAAAACTGGCCAAATTTCAAATATAGGTTATTGGATTTGGGAGTGAAACAAAGTGGCCTTTAAAAAAAAATTCATATCTTGACTGTTCCTTAGATTCTTTTTTTTTTAATTAAGAAGCTCACCAGACACTTTTTAATACTATCCCTTAACTAGGTCCCTTATGTCTCTGAATTGCTTGTTTTGAGGGTAAGGGGAATCACTTAATACAAGCTTATTAGATAACCAAGCAGCTTGAAAATCCCCCACTAGACCTTTCAATAAAGTTTAATCAACCAGGTAAGACCCTGATGGGGCTAGCAATTAGACTTCCTATATTTTTAAAATGGAGATGCTGAGTTTCAAAATATTCAAGAGCTATCTAAATACAGCAGTGACAAAGTTGGAGGTACTGTTGCAGCCACAAATCAGAATCTGTTTCTCCCCCATCTTTGTTTCTCATTAGAAAGCTTTGGTCAATTACCAGGCATTCATTTGTCTCCAAATTGCTACCAGGAATTTAATCTGATTTACTCTTGCCAGGCAAGTGGGAAAAAGAGGGTATTCATAGATATCACTGTGGAAAAGATTAAACTCAGCTTTTTTTAAAAACTCACTCTATATCTGAACTAAATTAATATTTCTCTTAATTATCTGTTTTAAAAATGTATAATTCACCTATACTCATATATATATATGTATATATATATATAACTAGCTAGAAAACATATACACATGTTAAATAGCATGTGGATGGATGCAACGAAAATTCAGAATACATCAAGTAATATTACAGATAGTTCTGCCATTCATTGGGTTTTTAAGTGACAAGTGTGCAGGCAAATACAAAGTGAAGTGATAGTCTTAATTCTCCCTTTTGAAAGTAAAAGAAGAGAAGGTCCCTTTTCTTAAGCTTTTGCTTTCAAACAGTGTAAGTTCTATCTCTGTTTAAAATTCTGTAGCTATTTTGGAAGACTAAATAAGCCTCTGGTCAGTTTTACAACCCAAGATTATTTGAGCAGTTTATTTGCATGTTATAGACTTTTATATATGTGTATCAGATTCTTATCTTTCCCAAGGACCCGAGGACCACGTCTTTAAAAAGTGTTTATTAAGGAAGCAAGTACCCCTAGCTCAGGAGGCGAGTTAAGAACCTGCCTTAGAGATGGGAACTCATTCCACATTCTAAAACCATTTCCTTTCCTGAAAACACCAGTTTATTTTTCCTTTGGATAAAGCCAATTAGCTCACACAGATGGTCACCCCAACTATGTGGGTGGATGAACTGTGTGTGACATGAACTATATGTGACATATGGTGCTGTCAAGTCGTCTGATTTGAGGACTCGCTATTGTTTATCTTGAGAACATGTGCATAATTTAGGGCTGTAGCCACTTGGCTTTACTCAAGGTGAGATTTCTGTTCTATAATCTCTTCTTGGATTCTATGTGGTGCATAGCACATTTGAGTTCCATGCTTAGTCAAAAATTTGGGGGGGGGGCGATGAAGAAATTTAAAATTTTTTCTTCTATGTTTGTGGAAGATTTTCTGAGTTTTGAGATGTGTTTAAATTTTGTTCTCCAAACAAACAAGTTTGTCCCGAAGGATTGGAGGGTCTGAATTTAACCAAACTTCAAATTTTCTAGATTCATCTTTGAAGTGGAAAATTGCCTAAATGATAGCATGTTCTGTAAGATAGCGTTACCCTCTTTATTTTAAGTTTTCTTTTCTTAAATTACTGTTTACTAGTTTGTGTAGTAATTGGTTCCCCTCCTCAAGTGTAGCCCCATGTTTCTCCCGCTACTGTATCACTATTGTCCTTTGTCTTCTCCCTTTCTCTGTTTCACCCCTACCATCCCTGCTCCCTTGCTGTGTGCCTCAGATCTATGGTCACTCACAAGTTTTGTCTTTTCCTTGACGTTTATTGTTCCAATGATTTATATACTGCTTATCAGGGCTGTCCTTTTCTCTGTATTACCTTTAGTGTAACCAGTGTCAAGTATGTAAATTGACATTATTTGGAAATTGATGTGCAATCTTATATATGGTTAAAAGGGGCAAGAGCCACTGACCAACAAACCATAGGTCCACATCATCTCCCGCATAGCAGTTGCCACTCAAATGCAGTTCAAAAACAGGGTTTTATTTACAAGGAAATTAACCAGGAAAATGAAAAGTCCTCACAGCCACAAATGGTCAGTTATCTTACCCCAGTCACCATTTTGAGTCCCAAAAGTCCTAAAGACACATTTCCAAGATGGTTCCCTTTGCCCCTCCGAACCTGAGGCAGGCACTCTGCAAAGTCCAATCTTTCTTCGGTGTCTTCTCTTCACTTCTCTCTCCAGTGTTCTGCACTGCTCTGCTTCTCCAAGTCTCTTCAAATTTCTTCCACCGTTGCTGACACACAAATCAGCTTTCCAAAGCCTTGACCATCTCCAGATACCAGCTCACTATACCACCTACTGCAGTGCCACACTCTCCACACCGGCCACTCTTCTGCCAGTCACCCTGTCTCCTGGCTACCTCCAGTTCACTCTTCAGGGGGCTTCCCCTGGCCAGGCCATGTGGGCCTGTTCTCTCAGTTCACCATTCCCATCTCCTTCCTTTTTTCTTCTTTTACCTTTGCTCCTCCCTTTTTATCTGTCTGGGTTTCTCACTTCTTCTCCTGGGTCTTTCTCTCAGATCCCACCCACGAGGGTACTCAGGAACCAATGATTTTTAGCTGTGTCACTCACAACCCTGTATCACAGCTGTATAAATTATGTACACACAGGTAGATGCTACAGAACGTACCCTTTGTTTTGAATACCATTTCTTTGTTTCTTTTTTTTTTAAAGTGTGACTCTTGGATACAAGTCTGCACTATAGAAATGTATAACCCAGTTATCAAAGTCACCACCCAAGTCCGATGCTAAGCCAGGAAGCTGCAGGAACCCAGTTTTGCAGTAACACGTTGCTCTTCCATTCCCATTTCATATTTTTGATATCAGAATGATTTTCCCTGTTGATGGCATTTGTGTACGAGGAATCGCACAATGTATGTACTTTATTGTCTGGTAGCTTTTGACCAAAATTATCTTTGGGAATGTGTAGCTATAGTTCATTCATTACATTAATTCATGGAATCTCATTGATATGAATATACCCCAAGTTATTTATTCAATTCAGTGTTAATGGATATTTTTTCAATTTAGGGAGATTATAAAGCCACAAATATTTGCAAAATGTCTTTTGATGCACATATAAATGCAGTGCTGTTTGGTTTATACAAAAAGTGGAATTACTCGGTCATAGATCAACTTTAGTATCATCTTGTAAAATAGATACACAAATTAAACACCCACAAGCATTGTAGGAAATGCATTGTAGACCTCACTACTTCACATGCTCACAGAACTTAGTTGTAAATCTCTTTTTAATTTTAACCTTTCGAATGCATGTTTAGTGATACATTGTGGAGGTTTTATTATGTTTTCCGCAGATTACTAATGAGAGTGAGTATGTTTCCATATGTTTAATAGTCATTTGCATTTCCTTTCTCGGAAAGAATATCCTTTCTGACCATTTTATTGAGTCATGAATTACGTTTATTTTCATATTGCATTAAAGGAATTATTTATATATTTGGATACAAGTAAATATAAAGTTGGTTTTATGTATTGCAAATGTCTTCTCTCAATTTGTACTGATTGCTGATTTGGTTTGCACGTTCTTATGGTAGCTGTGAAATGAGTAGTATTTAAAATTTTACAATAGTCTTCTTTATGAATACTTTGCTGGTGGCTAATATATGCATGCATTTACACACATTTATTTAGGATTTGTGCATTGCTCCCAACCATTGTAAATTTTTAAAATTACTCTTATGTATTTAAATTTGTGTGTGTGCTCATTGATGGGATATCTTCTTAAAATGTAATTTTGTAATTGCTGTTGCTGGTGTATAGAACAAAGAGTAATTTTTACATATTGATGTAGTAAGCAACAAATTTTCCACACTCATTTATTACTTCTAATAGGTTATCTGCAGATCCTGTGGCTTATGTATGGTCATTACCATTGATTCTTGGTGTAACAATAGACAGTAGAGTTCATTTAACATTATTAAAGGCAGAGCTGGATAATTGGTTTTAATGGCTGCAGAATGCTTTATGATATGGATATATTACACACCATGGAGTAGTTGGGATAAGTAACCTGGAGTTAAACAGCTAGAATTAGACCACAATTTCACCAGTTACTAGCTGAGTTAACTCAAAGTATGTCTCTTAATCTTTTCAGGTCTGTCTTTCCCGTAGAAAGCATTCATTTGTATGTGTTATTTCTACACTGTTTCAGTGGTGTGTAAATGGGTGTGGAATTCCATACTCAAATATTTCTCCAAACAGGTCATATAGAATTATACTCTTACCAGCAGTTTTCCAGAGTTGTTATTTCACATTTTGCTGACACTTGGTCATATCAAACTCTGTATTTTAGAAATTGTACCCAATTTTGAATATTAATAAATCTAAATGATCATAAAACAGCAATTTGTTGCTATAATTAGTTTTCTATAGTAATTTATCAGTTTGAGATAGTTTTTATATGTTCTACTCATTTATTTTTTCTGGTTAATATCTTTTGGCCTATTTTGTATTGGGTTTTCTTTTTTTTTTTATAAATTTAATGGGATTCTTTAATTATATTGAATACTTGTTTTGTTTATCTAGTTTGTAAATATCTTTTCCAGTTTGTAATTTCTCCCTTATTTTATTTATATTGAGTTTGTCATATTAATCTTTCATATTAAATTTGAGCATGTATCATCTTTTGCAAAAATCCATTCTTAAAACCATAAGATACAACTGCATATTCTGCTCTAAAATTTTTTTATAGAAATGCTTTTCCCATATTTTACCCATGACTCTAATGTAATTGGGAATTTATTTTTAGTTGTAGCTTGCAATAGGGATCTAAAATATTTTTTTTAAATTTTCACAAGATAACCAGTTATACCAGAACAGATTATTGAAAAAGCTTCCCTTTTCCTGCTGGTTTGCAGTGATAACTTTATTTTCATTGAATTTCCAAAAATTTATGACTTCATTGATGATCTCTTTTAAGTTCCGCTTGTCTTCTTGTTTACCTTTGTACGGACTCAATACTATCTTTATAATTTTATAATGCAATTTCTTTTTTCTTGGAAAAACTTTGACTGTTTTTCTGATATTGACATATTCATACACATTTTAGAATTAATTTGTTGTGTGTCTCTAAATCAGCAACAAGAAATGCAAATTACTTGTTTTAATGATGAAAGGAATTGTGTTGGTTCTAGAAATCAATTTTGAGTAAATTGACATCTTTCTAATAACTGTCTTGTATTTGATAACTATTTTTGTATTTAGAATTCTGTGAAGATCTTACATATTTTTGCTAAAGTCTTTCCTAGATAAATTATAGTTTTATTTGTGATTGTAAAGTTGAATTTTTAAAGATTTATTTTTTGTTGTTGCTATTTTACTGCAGAGCAATAGATTTTTTACAATGTTCTTGTCATCAAACTTGCTGAGCTCACTTTTTTGTTTTACAAGTTTGTAGATATGTTTAGATTTGCCATATATGCAATTACAGCATAAGCGCATAATGTTTCCCTTTTGCACTTCCCATTTTTATTATTTTATTTCTTTTCCATTTTTATCTAACCTTTTAGAAATTTAGTAGAATAGTGAATGAAATTCATGCTGGTAAGAATCCTCATATATTCCTGATTTTTAAAGGAAAAACTTGTAATATTTTATTCAATGTGTCATGTCCAACCAAGGTTTTAGAAAGATACCATCATCCCTTTGGATGATACCCTTTTAACCTTATTTTTCTAATAATTTTCTTTTTAAAGTTTTACAGCAAAACTGATTTTTTGCCCTATAATTTTTATGTGCACTTTAGGTTTTATACCTAATCTCTAAGTGTGGTTGCATTAGTTTGCTGGGAAGGTTATAAAAAATGCTAAAGGTTCAGTGACAAAACAACTGCAATTTACTATCTCACAGTGTAGAAGTTAGAATTTCAAGATCAAGATGTTGGCAGGTTTAGATTCCCCTGAGACCTCTCTTCTTGGCTTGTAGAGGTTTTCTTCTTGGTTCTCATCAAACCTTTTCTCTGTGTTTGACCCTGATGTATTTTTCCTTTCTGTTCTCCTAAAATCACCAAGTCTATTGGATTAAAGTTGATCATAAAGAATTTTTTAATACAACCTGTAAAAGTCTAAAATATGATTATATATTGGGGTATAAGACTTTAGCCTGTGGATTTGGGGGGGGACGTGATTCAGCCCATATCACAGGATTAATTTAATTTTTTCATACCACTAGCTGATGTTCTTGAAAACTTGATCATGTTGTGCTTCTCAATAAACTTGCTAGTCTAATTTCCATGACAAAATGCCTTCATTTAAAGTGTATAATGCAGGAGTTTGGATAAACATGTATACTTGCAAACCTATGACTTCTGACAAAGTATTGGGCAGTGCCATGACTACAAATACCACTTCATGATAATTTCCACTCTCCTTTCTAGTATGCTACTCCGGCAGCCAACTAAATGATTTCAATTGTGAATTAGTGTTGTTCCAGAATGCCTGGTACTAGAAATTAGAAGGTGTGCATCCTTTGTATGTGGTTTATTGAGCTCAGAATAATGTTTCTAAGACTCATCCATGATGAGGTGTCTCAATATTTTGAAACTTTTATTTTAAGATAGTATCTCACTGTATGAATAAACAGTGCTTCCATCCTTCAATTGGACCCTTGTTGTGTTTTTAGTTTTCAGCTATTGTGAGTCAAAATGACCACAAAATTGCATACAAATTTTCCTGTATTTTCATTTATCTTGGGAAACATCAAAAAATGGAACAATTTTATCTTATCAGAGTGTTTACATTGATAAGAGACTGATAAACTCTTTTTATAATGGTTCTAACTTCTTGAGTGTCTTTAAGCTATATGGGGAAAGTTCCTACATTTTTTTAAACACTTGATTGTCTCTGCTTTATAACTCCTAACTCTACTTGATGGAGCATGCATGTAATATCAAATAGAGTTTCAATTTGGATTTATTGGATGAGTGAAGATGTTGGACATTTTTTCATGAGCTGATTTGTTATCCATATGTCTTCTTTGGTGAGGTGTTTATTTAAAGCTTTTGTCCATTTGTCCATTTTTAATTGGACAAAAGCTGTAAAAATTCTTTCTCCTGCCCTGCTGAAGATCTTCTCCAATGTGTGACTTTTCTCTTTGTAAGGGGCTGTTTTGAAGAGTGGTTTTGGCCCATGCATCCACAAAAATGTCCAACACCAACCCCACCCACCATCAGAAACTAGAACCCAAACCAACCCCTTCCTGAGCGGTTCTCTGTAGCCTGTTTCTCTACACTCCTCTGTGTCACAAACACTGATAACTTCTCACCAGTCTTACAATTGTCCTATTTGAAGTTTCTCTTTTCCGTTGTTCTAAAAATCAGCGTTATTAGTAATTGTTTTTACTGCTGCTTCTATGCAGATTTTTTGTTTTTAATTTCCTTTCAACTTAAGTCATCTTTTTGCTCATTATTTCTTTTGTAGTTGTAGTTCAGACATTCCTTTTCAGGATCAATTTGTATATACTTGAAATGCATTCCCTTATTTGAATCTTCAGCAAAGAGTTTTTGTTATAAACACTTTTATTTTTCCTTGTATCTGAAAATCCTACCCCCTGACTTAGCTCGGTGCAAAACACTATTGATGTTTTCTTTATCGGTGCCCTGATGGTATGCTGATTAGGAAGTGAGTCCTGGGTAGCATTTGGCACCAAGAAGGGAACTCATTTGTCTGGAATTGTTGCTAGAAACAGGGGTTAGTGTGCTCAACACACAGTCCAAAATTGACACCTGAGACCATGTGCTTAAAGCAGAGAAATAATTTAATATCTTGAAAAACAGTGACCAGAATAAATAGTGTCAGGCAATCCTCAGATCCACTGCCCAGACCTAAGAGTTAAGATTTTTTGGTAAGGTGGTGCTGGAACTGCAAGACAGAGGCTCTCACCATGGGGAGCTTGCCCAGTAGAACAAGCTGAACTTGGCCACCAGCAACAGGGTCCACACGTCCTTGGGAGACACTTGCCCTGGGAAGTGTCTACATCTGCTTACATCCCTCTGATCCACTGTGCTTTGTTTTGTCTGCAAAGACTGGCGAAACTACATTCTTGCACATAGCAATTACTTGCCTTTGGAGTCAATAAATACCGATGTCATGTATCGGTAAACTTCTCAGGGAAATTTGTAGGTGAGTGGAGACAGGGCAGAACAGACCTCCAGGGTCATTCTCCCAGCCTGCCTCGCTCTGTGCTTGGCATCTCCTTTGTGTAATTTTGTTTTCCAGGACCTGCATCCACTTAGCTCTGGTGCCCCACTAAACTGTCATGGACAAGGTGGTTTGTGTCCGGGAAGACATAAGAATTGTTAGGGAGGGGGTTGGCATGGCTTCTGGTTTCTGATGGTGTTGGAGTTGGTGCTGGCCATTTTTGTGGGGGCAGGGGCCATGACCAAGGACTTGGGGGCTGGGTTTTTCATTTGCTGACTTCCTGACATCCTAACTGATCCTAGCCTGGGGGCTGTGCATTCTTTGGTTACAGGCAGAGTAAGTCAACACACCTCTGGAGGACTGAGAGTGCTCTGGATGGATGGTTCAACTGTACAGATGAGTCCAGTACATGCTGCTTTCAGATTCACCGCAGCGGGTTGTGAGGGCTGCTTGTGTCATGAGGTGTTGGTCAGGCAGTGTGAGAGCTGGAGAGAGGCACATGGTAGGACCTGGCTTGTGTGTCCTTTTCCAAAGAGAACTTAGGTCAAGCAGTTCTCACACAGACCAGATATCCAGACATACAAGCCTCAGTCACCTAGAGCTGAGGAAGAACAGGGCTGTTATATGTTTACCCCACGTTATCTGGTAAGGTATGCTGCATAATTGATTTATTTACTTAGTCTTTTCAATTATGTTTTATCTCTCCACACAATTTAAGGGGAAGAGAGCATCTTCCCTGGTCGGTTTGGATGACGAGGATCTACCACAGCGCCTCACAGGACTTGGCATAATAAATAGTCATTGAAAAATGAATTTCACAAATGAAACTTGATTCTTGCAATTTTGCAGGAAGGGCAGCATACGTGTGGAAATCGGGGAGTGATTACGAAGTCACTTAATTTTTATTTATTTATTTTTATTTTTATTTTTTTTAATTTTTAAATTTATTTATTTATATATATTTCACATCGTTTCAGTCCCTGGGGGTCACCCACCACCTCCCCTTCCCACCCGCTCCAGCTGGTCCCCATTCTCCCCTTGTGCAGTTTCATTTGGTTGACCATATATTAGTGAAACCATTTGGTTTCTGTCCCTTTCTGTCTGGCTCGTTTCTGCTAGAATGA